>PVJH01031825.1:0-23428 GCA_004026705.1 Nesogale talazaci
TTTTTTTTTTGAACAGTAAAGAGATTTAATTAGTGTTTGCCTGCATATACATCTTTTTTCTTTTATCACCTCCCTGATGAGTGTTCTGATCATTAGTATTGACAGGATCAGTTGTAGCTCTTTACCAGAACTCACTGCAGACTTGGGGAACTTGTTTACTTCCTGGATGTATATTGCATCTCTTCCCCGAAGCAATCTTATATCCCAGGAGTGTTTCTGCTCATTATGAACCATTTCCATATCTGCTTAATGCTGAAACTTGTGCAGATTAGTCTGTAATGAAAAACATCTCTAAAGAAGAAAATATTTTGCCTTTTTCTAAACGATGGAGGTATCTTACGTGAATGTTATACTTCATCCAAATGAATCACAGAATCTATTTCTTTCATAATAGTAATGAAGAAATAAATGATCTATAAAATACCCTTGGGTCTCAAAGAAAGCTTTGTTCCTTTATTAAAAGCATATATTAAATTATATTGAAAACAACACATGACATATGAAGGACATTTAGAAGATTTTATATAATCATTATAATGATGACTAATTAAATTGTGCTGTGCCCTCATGGTATAGTGGTAATTCCTAGCTGCTAACTGAAAATTCAACAGTTTAAATCCCCCAACAACTCTGGTAGAAAAACTTGTGTCAATGCACTCCTGTAAAGATTTCAGCCTTGGCGACCCAGTGGAACAGTTCTCCTCTGTCCAATAGCATCATTATCGATCAAAATGGACTCAACTGCAATGGATATTCCTCACTTTTAACATACTCAACAAGAAGTTTTGTTGAGTTCTTAGCATTTAGAATGTATGGCCTATTTTTATACTTTATACAATCCTACTTTATATTTGACAATATTATAACAATTCTCCGATATACCATTTATTCATCCTTTGATATGATAGAGAAACCAAAGTAAAACCAAACTTAATTTCCCTCATGTTGATGCCTCCCAAAGAGTAGCTAGGGGCCTCATACTGCTTACCTGATCACAGTAGCCAAGCTCCTTACCACTATGCCATTAGGCCTTACTGATGCATTTCTTATGCGAGGAAAACAGCACTTTTATGAAAAAAGGGCTAGAAAATCTTAACTTTTGTCAATTTATTCAAAATCATATAGAACACACTTCATAGCAGTTCCATGTTGAATAAATCTCCAGTTTTTATTCTATAAAAAGGGGGTTGGATCTTTCTTATGGATTGTTGATGTCCTTTATCTTTTATTTATAATTTGTTCAAAGCATTTTCTTATCAAACGTACTACTGCTGTGTCATCTATAAATAATGCATCATTGATTTCTGGACTAGGGTCCATTGGCTCCAATAACAAACCACCACAAACTTTGTGGCTTAAAGTGAAAAAGTGTTACATTTATAGAAAGCAGAGCCTACTTTTACAATGGCTGCAGAACTCTTGGGAAGATTCTGAGACAACTGCATCATCTGCATGGCATCAGTTGATGGCATTCATTGGCTGTCGACAGTATTAATCTGTAATTCCATGCTGCATTGATGCTTCCTCTTCTTTTCTTTCTCAAAAACCCAACAGCCATATGTTTCTCATAAGAACACATGTGACTGTTTTTAGAGCTCATTAAGATTATTCAAAATAAGACACACCCCTCAAAATCCTTAACTTAATTACATCTTTTGTCGACTGAGGCAGCCTTGACAGGTTTCCAGGGAATTTGATGTACTTACTTTGGGGAAGACTACTTTTTAACCTACCATAACATTTTAGAACACTTTATCTTTTGCTTAGCTGGCTTTGTTCATATAAATTGTGCATTAATTAAGTAAATATAATTAAGTAAATATGAATTTATGATTTATATTTACTGAAAATGCACTGGGCTTCTGTGAGGTTCTACACATTAATAAGATGATAAGTTGTGCCCTTTCCAAACAAAAGCAAACAGAATATAGAGATTATAAAATAATATCTATAATAGCACATACAAATACTATTCTAGAGAAATTGAAATGGTTACAACTGTACAACTCTATGGGACTAGAGAAATTCAAGTAGGATTCAGAAGAGGACATGGAACAGGGATATCATTGCTTACACCAGATAGGTCTTGACTGACAGAAGAGAATCTCAGAAAGATGTTTGCTTGTATCTTATTCTATTTCAATGATGAGTTTAATCATTCTATGCATTCTATGTCTGTGTTGGGTTTAATCACGCTATGAAATGGCCTCACAGAACCCCGTAGACCATACTTACAGTAAAGGGGGATTACTATGGAGGTTACTAGGTTACCACAAGTCAGGATCAGCCAATAGTAAGGATATAATCATGGGTTCATAGGAAAACTGCTCCTCATCCAGCAACCAAATCTCTCTGGTGTTGAGTCACTCAGCCATGTGGCTTTACCTGTGTCTCCGTGGGTTTCTGCTGCCTCAGGCCAGAAGTTGAGAAGTTCCCCCATAGTCTTGTTGCTGTACCTCCTGTCTCTGCGGCAGTCTCTGGAGCATTTGGCCTGTGTCTTTCCTGCCATTTCAAACAGAGATCTGTAATGTGCCCATCCAAAAGCCCTAAGCTTTCTCACTCTGCTACTACTTCAAAAGAAAGCTCATCCATATAGGCAGGTAGGTGGTAAAGAAAAGTGATTCATCCTTTCTACTTGTGTTGCACTCTCCTATTTGCATAAGCCACCCAATCATTTGGTAGAAGCTACAGAGACTTGGGGAAGAGGACCATCTTAAATAGTTTCATTCCATCCCACACATATTATAATAACATTACATTCCTGGGTAATACAAATGGCTTATTCATACTCATCAACTAAATGAGAGATTGACAGGGTCATTCTTTCCAGAGGCACTATGTTAACATGACTTGCTATCTGCTTTCTTACATATTACAACCCCAAATTCCTGAAATGCAATTCTGTTCTGTTAGTCCCGAGTAGGAATTCACGTGATGTCAATGTTGGCTTTTTTTCCGTTTTGTTTGCTTGTTTGTTTGTTTGTTTTGTTTTGTTTTTGGCATCACTGCCCTCTGGTGATGGCAGTAGGAGGCCCAGCCTTTGCTCCTGTGGAGCTGAAATTGAACCTCCATCCCAGTGGGCTGCAGTCCCGCATACAACCACTATGCCACCGGGGATCAGCCAGCTTTTTTCTTTAATTGCTGGTTTTGTTTGATTTGGTTTCCCTTATTAGAACACTATATAAGTAAGACCTCGCTTTTGTATAGATTGTGATCAAAAATGACCTGGAAATAATTTTAGTCAGAAACATATTGGCATATCTTCAATAAGAATTTATTTGATGGGCACGGTTTTGTCTTGGTTTGGTGTAGCAATGCTTCCACTATTATTTCCGTTTGCTTCTGTTGAATAGACACAGGCTCACGACAACCTTAAGCATTGTGTAGTCCTGTATGATACTTAAAATCATCAGCATGCATAGGTCCTCATTTGTGAATGCTATGTCAGTAATCTGACTGACAACCTTCCTTGCCCTTGATAGCTTTCTTTCATAAATATGATATCCTCTTCTAACTATTCATGACTATTGATGACACGATCAAAGCAAGGGAGTTGGATGTATTCTAGCCCATAATATTTTCATTCGTAAATTCTGAAAAGTAAATTTGGTGCACTTTTGTCCTACTCTGTTTTAGTCCAAAAGCTCCACTGATAGCTGTCCACTCTGGGAAATGCTGCTGGTGTTTGGAACACTAGGATGCTTCCAGTTTCACACTATGACCAATAGAAAAATAGGCAGTGATATTAAAATATCCCATTTAATTTTAAGTACATGTGTGAAGTATGGACTTATATGAGTGAGTTAAATCATTTCTGGCCACTTGGGAAGTACAAGAATATCAACCATTCCAGTTTGAAATGGGCTACAGACTTTGAGTTCTATATTCTAAGATCATTTTGGAAAGTTTGGGGGTATATTTTATTCAATCTTAGCTATGACCTATGAACTGGGAATGAAAATCAGTTAATGCTTTTGGGGAGATAGTTCAGAAATATAGATGAGAAAAAGGTAAGGATATTCAATGAGATTGGGTTTAAAAAGTAAATAACTTTCTTTCAATTTTGCTTAAATATGGCTCATATTGTTGGAATAACCCTGAAAAATCAGATAATTATAATAAAATCTGAGTGAGTTTGGAACATATTGCTGAGCACCAGAAATTTAAAGGTCCAGCTGTTTGATGTAATCTAGTTGAGTTTGGGGACATTTTCAAAAAAAAAGATGGGAGAGGGGTATGTATGTTTCTCTGTAATATCTGATATCCCTACATTTCTGCATAAATAATTTCAAGTGATTGAAAAATAATATGGAGCCCAATGGCATAGTAAGTAACTGATTGGACTACTAAATTCAAGCTCTGAAGTTTGGAACCACCTGTTGTTCAATGGAGAAAAATGAGGCTTTCACCCCAACATAAAGAATGGAAGTCTTAAAGAGATCTGCAGAGATCATTTCACCCTGCATGGTAGGATCATGATGAGTTAGAATCAACTCAATTGCAGTGAGTCTTTGAGTTGAAATAAAAATGAGTTAGCAATATGATTCATTTGTATAACTTTCATGGGGCACACTTGTTCCCATGGTATATTTGAAAGATCAGATGAGTTCTCAGTAAAATGAAGAGTTTGCAAAGAGTAGATCTAAACTCTTTTGGGAAAAAATATGCAAATAGGAGGTATAGAAAAAGTAGCTTTAGGTAAACAAAAAGTAGTTTCTTAGAGCCACTTTTCTACTAAAAAAAGCTTCTGGTGAATGTATGTTTATTTCAGAATTAAAGCCTAGTTTGTTGGGCAAGGATTCTATTCAGAACAAGCAGAATTTTAACAGAGACATTAAAAAATAACCTGTTTGAGGCTGAGCCCCAGTGGCATAAGTGGTTGAGTGCGGGACTGCAGCCTGTGGGCTTGGCGGTTCAAATACGGCAGTGGCTCTCAAGAGCAGTGCCGGGTAACTCCCACGACCACCAGAGGGCAGTGATGCCCAAAAAACAAAGCAAAAGAAAAAGGTAACCTGTTTGTAATTCATTCTCATCACAATTCATCTTTTTGTATTTTTCCCAAATATTATGAAATGATCATGATTTTTAGAAATGTTCTTTGTTCATTTCTGTCTCCATTATTTTGCCCATATTGATTTACCTAATTAAATTCCTTCCCCTCTCATCCTTGGCTACCAAGATCACAGCAGGTTTAGTGACACATCTTAAATCCTGACTGACTTAAATAGGCCAGCCAATCAGTAATGCACCGTTCTGAAGAGTAAACTTATTAACATGGGAAAAACTCATTCATTGAGACATATGTCTACCACCTTAGGCAGTTCGTGGAAAGTCTGTGACCTATATTTAGTCAGCATACTTGGAGATTATCATAATATCCAATGAAGTTGTGAGCAGAAAGTCTAACCACCCAGAAGTATTATCATTCTGGTGGTTGCTGTTGTTGTGCTGTTATCCTTTTAACCCACCATGGGTAGCATTTGTTGGTTTTTCAGTGTCTTTCCCATTGTCATTTTGTTCAGGCGTGTAATATTATTGTAGTTGCAGTTTGAATCTGTCCAGTGGCTAATGGGATCAAACATTAGAGTGAGTGGGAGGATGGCTCAGAATTGGACAGTGTTGCCTTCTGTGGCACGGAGGTTCTCGGTGAGTCAGAACCACCCAGGGGGCACCAATGACAGTCACGGCAATTACTTTGAGCATCTCTCACTCATTTGTTGACCTTCTAAAAGGCCTCTTTGGTGAATAGTGTTCATGTCCTTTTCCCCTTTTGGGATTGAATTAGCTGTCCTTTTGTTGTTGGGTTCTTCAAGTGAGGATATTTCTTTGGTAGCCTAAATTACTTTGCTTATTGAATAGTGAGAGTTTAATAAAAACTTAATCAGTAAATAAATTATGAATACAAGGACAGGGAAATGAAGGAATAATTTTGTGTTTGATTAGTTCCTATAGATAATGATTTTTTTACATTACCTTTTCCCTAGACAATGCCTTTCATAATGACTTTATCTTATAAATTTGTTTATTATTATTAAAGGTGTTATATATTATTTTTCTTTTTGACATACATAGGTGTAAAGTAAGTGAGAAGTGCATTTGTCTTATATATTGCTAATTAGGGAGTTTCAATAGCCTTATTAAATAGTTAAATCCACAAAATTTTGGTTTTTTAAAAATCATTTTATTGGGGGCTCATACAACTCTTATCACATTCCATACAAACATAGTGTCCAGTACATTTGCACATTTGAGCCCTTGGTATCTAGCTCCTCATTTTCCCCCTCCTTCCTCCTTCTTCTACCCTCATAAACCCTTGAAAATGTATAAATTATTGTAATTTTTTCATGTCTTCCACTGTCCAATGTCTCCCTGCACTCACTTTTCTGTTGTTTATGAGTAAGTATAGAAATAAAGAAAAACAATTTGGAGTAAGTAAAAATGAGATATTTTGTATTAAGTCATGTAGAAACATTCTATATTTATGTGTAATCATAAATATATGTCTATTCACATAGCCACCATATATGAGTTCCAGACACTCCGCTCTCCCACTCACCTGCCCACTGTGGGCTTGTAAGGCTGTAACTCTTTACAGGAGCAGAAAGCTTCAAACGTCTCCCACGGAGTGGCGATTGTAGCCCCATGTTACACCTACTGTGTCAATCCATCTTATGAAAAATAGAATTTTTAAACCATCACAAAGTAGAGAATAATTGTCACAGACCACCACTTGCAGCTAATTACACCACTGCAGAACTTAATACAGAATTATTATATAACTGCCAAGCTTTGAAAAATCATGGGCCAGCTGAATTGGCATGATACTCTTATCATCAAGTTTTCAGACATCTTAGTTGAATTAACAGAAAGCTATCTATTGCCCTGGGTGAACCACAAGTGCCATGTTTGCATAATGCACCCCATCATTTTCTATGAGTCATAAAGGCTAGAGTAAGAAGGATTATATTAAATAATTCACTGCTTTGCAAAAGACTTCTGTGTTACTGCAGGTTGACTAGAGAAACAAATTCATAGACACTCAGATGCTTATAAGAAAAAGATTTATGTAAAAGAGCAATTGTCTTTTGAGGAAACATTCCAGTGCAGTCTGGATCAAGTCCATAAGTCCCATATGAACCTACATGTACAATGGTAGTCTATGGATTCCTCTTCATATTCTTGAAACTAATGCAATGACACAGAATGCAGGAAGATCACAGGCCATTGGGTAGAAAGTCTTGTGGATCTAGTGGTGGTAAAAGCATGTCAGCACTGGCATGGGTCCCCTCATTCCTCCTCCAGCTGAAGGGCTTCGACTCCATCATTGTAGCTCCAACAAGAAGACAGTGCAGGAAGAGCGTGTCTGGCCTCTAGTGAGTTATTTATCTCAGTTGCGCCTCCAAGCTGCATCATCAAGCTGCAACCTCATTGACAGGCTAAAATCTACCCCTTCACTTTTTGTAGTCTAAAGTTCACAGTGTGTCATGTAACTCTCACAGTTTCATCACATTTTCCTCTACAGATTATAGTCAGCCAGGTAAAAGCAAAGGAACCCCTCATCTACTTAACACAGGGAGAGGCCCTATGTCAGACATTAACTATATATTTATATATATATATATATATATTTATAGAGAGAGAGAAAGAAAGAGATAGGGAAAGAAATATATATCTACATATATCTTGTTATATTGTCATGTACTTTCATGAACATAATAGGAATACAATATTTGGATTTTATTTCACCATAGAAGAAAAAACAGTACTGATGCCATCTTGATTGAAGATATCATCATGAATTTCTCTGTAGATCTATTGTGAAGAGGGATCAAAAAGTAAATATGTATGCTATCTTGTTTCTAAATGATACAGAAGAGACAGATAAACATGTGACCTCTTTAAAAACATGAAGATATAGCTTCTAACTTTTTTGTACAATAGTTTTAATACTTAGGCAAACTTTCTTCTCATGACCATAGTCTTCTTTCTTATTTCTAAATTCATTATTTCCCGGTAGAGATGAAACACATATTCTCTTGTTGAAGCAGAAAGACACTTGATCACCATTTTCTGTTTAAAGGTCCCTTCAGTTTAATTTATTTTGAGAGAGAATTGAATCTGCTTTTAAACCTTTGCCCTCTGAATGAATCATATTCTACTAGATATTTTATCCCCCTCACCACTTAACTTATTTTTAATTGCAATTCTTTATCTTACTCATATATTACATACTGTCTTACATATTGTGTGAAATGCAAAAACTCAAGTCCATTTGCTGTGCTTTTCCTTATATAATATGTTCTTTAAATTTGGTAACCTCAATAGCTTGTATTTCCAGTTAAGCTCGCTATCCAAACCAAGATGTGTTCAAAAAGATTTTAATGCTATTGATTATATTATGGATTTGTTTTTCCTCCAGGTGACTTATACATGTATCCTTTAGCTATTTATTTCAATGACTAATTCTTTCAAAGTTAATGCCTTTTTAATGTGCTAGCTAATATTTTCATATATATATATATATATATATATATATATATATACTCTTTTCACTGGAAAGGAGATTTTCTAAAGTGCTGTCCTGTGACTGGGTAGGTCTTCGTATTTATATCAAAATCCTAAACATGGAAGGCCACAATGAATATTTACTAAGTGTAGTCATCTGCAGCATTGTCAATGATCTTCTGGATCAGTGCATATATAGAGATTATGAGGACTTGTCTGCCTTATCAGGGACTGTGAATATATTGAATAACAGTGTCCACAACTTGACCTTTTTTGTTGCAAATACTCCAGACTTTAATCCTGTGATTCAGATCTGCATCTTAATCTACCCCTAATCATTCTATGATCATCTACATGTCCTATACTCCTCTTCGTATACCAAAATATACATACTATCATTAGAGATTCAAGTTCTACATACCTTCTTCATTTGTGTATTCTAGTCATTTAAAACTATTCAAAAGTTTATCTATAATGAAAAGGTTCACTGTTTTGCTGCCTCACATACACTAAAAGTTTAGATTTTTTCTGTTTTAATAAGAACCCCCTAAATTCAAATATTTTGCATTTAATTTTTTAAATGAGAAATACATTAAAATGTCTTGGAATCTTCTTGATTTCAGAGATCATATAATATTAATAATGGCACCTTTAATGCCTGAAGCAGAATTAGTACTTAACAAATACTTATGAAAGGATGAAAGAAAAATTAATAAGCATCAAAAAGTTCTTTTTGATAGAAGTCAGTATATAATCAGATAATCAGTTATATGAATACTGGCATAACACATCTACATGTTCAGTGTCATGATTATACATAAAGGTATCCAATTAACTGTTTAAACATGAAATTTACTGTTAGAAAGTCCACGTTACTTATAAATGTATTGTAGAATCCAAGTCCATAATTTGCTTCCTGTATTTTCTGCTTGATATATAATCATACTGAATGTATTCTATATTAATAAAATAGTAAAGTCTTAGAAAATTTCAAAATTCCTTATTTCTAGGAACATCGAATGGATTTTTATATGTGTACTCATCTGCTACCTATTTGGGAAAGCAATATATAACTTAAAAGTTTGGGCTGAGCCCCGGTGGTGTAGTAGTTGTGCGCGGGACTGCGGCCCACTGGGATGGAGGTTCAATTCCAGCAGTGGGGCTGGGCCTCCTACTCCCACCACCGGAGAGCAGTGATGCCCACCCCCCCAAAAAAAAAGTTTATGTAATTTTGAGATGAAATTAAATTTTTCAAACACCTTTTTGTGAGACAAAAACTTTGCTTTGGCCTTTATCTTTGATCTATGCATGGTAGCTATTGAAATGTTCCCAGAAATGGAGTACTTTTGTCTTCTATAATAGCCAGGCAACACATTAAATTGGACTGCACGTGAGTGGGGAACACAAATACCACACATGGTCAACTGTTCCCCTGGGGAAGGGAGAAGGAGATTCCAATCGTATGTATTCAAAATTCCCATCAGTGATAGCCCTGCAGTGAAGGCCCAGTCATGCTCATGCAATGGTGGCAGTAGAATGTCCAGAGCATGGAAGGAGGTGGGCCCTGCCTGCACCAGAGGTAGTGATTACCTCCTGGGGGACCATACAAGCCTTGTGCTCTCCATCCCCATCTATACTTCTCTTTGCTGTTAACTTTCTGGTTGTAGCAGATCAACTCCATGAATTCTGTGAGACCTTTGAAGAAATGAATAAGCTAAAAGTGTCCTTCTTCTTAGGTTTCAGTCTGAAATGCAGAATCGCAACTTGGGAACCCGGTTATAGATACAAAAAAATTAAAGAAATGTACCCTAAATATGGAAAGGAACTCTATGAAGGTTCTATTTGAAGCAGTTAACCAAATACATGAGGAAATGTCTGCATCTGGACACTATGTTGAGCAAGAGGTCATGAGACTAATCCCATGTGTATTGCTACCAATAAAGGAACAGTCAGCCGGGATCCCATCTGCCTTCAGAGAATGATCCACTGCTCCTCGTAGTGCCTGTCCACTCTTGCTACCCTTCAATAGGCCATCACCTTTCCAGACTCTGCTTCCTCAGGGCAGTGTGACGAGTTATGCAGCCTCCTTCAGTCCATCTCGCTGCTCTTCCAGCAGTTCTGTGATCCATCGCTACGTGGACCTGCAAGAAGGGAGTGGAAGTATGAGTGGGAGTCTCCGGCTGGTCAAAGTTTAGGAAGGTATCTAGAAGAATATGGAAATGCTTGTGAAATAATGTCTGTAGAAATAAAGAGCACAATTAGTTCCGCCCTTGGCTACTAGCAATGTGTGGTAAGCCACCATCAGCTCCCTTGGAGAAAGACCTGTTGATCTTGCACAGAGATTGCAATCTAAAAAACCCTGTGGGGACAGATGGACTTGGACATGATGTGCTGCTATGAGTTGAGACTGAATTGCTGGACTTCATGTAATAAATTAATTCATAAATGACCATACTTTGGAGGCCTCTCATTATGTGTTGCATATATCATCAGCCTATGTGTGCACTTAGATCCATTGGGTAATTATTATGGAGTAATACTTCTTTCTTGACTTAAATTTTGAAGTACTTGAGTAAATATATATAAATTAGAATGAAACTTTTGGCTTTATAATAATGATAAGCTTGCATTTTTCTCTTCAAATATTTTTTCTATGCCTCAGCATTATATAATGGAAAGGAAAAAAAACTATTTATGCTAATATCAGAATTTCCCATTTTAATGCAATTGGTCAAATTTAAACAGTGACATTTCCCTCAGTTTTGCTTTTATTTTTATTTTAAGACATAATTATAAAACTTAATTCCTGTAACCCTAAAGAGTGCCGCCTCCTAAAAAGAAAGAAATGCATTTGCAGGAATGAAATGTTTTATTTATACACAAAGAACAGTTCTCTTATGTATAAACGACGTCTTCTTTGAGTTCCTTTCAAATTAGCTTGTTGAAAGATAACACAGGGCAGAGTGTTTCAAAGTCTTTCATCTTGAGTCATTACAACTTGACTCAGGGAATTTTTATATTGCTGCCTGAGGAGGAGTTGCAAAGAAACAATAACAAAATTATTATGCAGAATATTTTAAAACACGAATATAACTTAAAGCATTAAATAAAACCTGCAAAGAGCTGACCTTGAAAAGGGGGGCTGAGCCCCAGTGGCATAAGTGGTTGAGTGCAGGACTATGGCCCGCGGGCTTGGCGGTTCAAATCCAGCGGCAGCTATCCAGGAGCAAGACTGGGTAGCTCCCACGACCACCAGAGGGCAGTGATGACCCCCCCCTCCAAGAAAAAAAGAAAGCACAAAGGGAAGTACATGATCCCTAGCTCTCAAACTGGAAGAACAGAACAGGAAGTTGAAGACACAAGTTTAAATTCTGAAAGATTCTACCGGTCAAAAAATGGAATGGTGAAAAAAAAAAAGCAACAACAAAAAAATATGGAAGAAACGCACAGTGTCCATTAAAAAAAAAATCCACCACATACAAACTATTCCAGAGTTGCTCTGGTCAAGAGTCATCGGTTCTAAAGGAGGAAGGGTAAGCCTCCTGTGTGCATGACTGACAAATGACTCCACGACTTTACAAACTATCACTGAGCACACTCCAACCACAGGTGAAACTGGAAATACTTACATGTGAAGAAATTTGAAATAGAGTTCCTAATCTCTTTAAACTGTGTGAGTTCTATGTTCACACCACCTCCAAAGAAAGGCAACCGGACAATCTCATTAATATCCAACAGTCTCATTAATATCACAAGCTAACAGAAGTTTGCTAAAGGTGCCCTATATATTCATGTATAAGTCTGCCTGGATATCAGCCGAGACACCTAATTTTACCATAGCAAATGCATAAAAAATATGTTGAAAATGGCATATACAGGAGTCTATATGGTAATTCAAAATCAGCCATATCGCTACATGGACAAGGAACTACCACAAGTGCCATCCAGAATTAGAAGACTTTCTAGTTCTCTATTTGTGGAAACCAGAAACCACTCCTGGTTAACATGGGGAGAAGGGAGGGGAAAAGAAAGTGTTGCTTAGAAGACATGAAATTTGTGTCATAGGTGATAAATATATTTGGAACATTGTTATACAATTTAGAGAATGGAAATAGTCTTATTTAATTATTTATGTAGATATTGTTGGGGGGGGAAGTGAAGAAGTTCATGTGACTAAAGTGTACTGAACAAATAGCTATATTTTCACATCTGTAATAAAAATATAAACTGTTTCCATATGATGAGCTCCCAATTTTCTATATTATCAGTCAAATCTGAAGAGTTTTAGCAAAGTTATTCTTCAAATGTTTCATATGTACCTAACTCATGTGAAATTTAACTCCAGTAAGAACCATATATAGCTATTCCTCAAAATAAAATTACATCTCAAATATATAATAGTTAAGGATAGTAAAGTTATATTACTAAAAACATAAAAGCAAATGTTGACATTAAGTCAGCACTGTAAATCAGACACTGTCATCAGACCATTCTGTGCATTATCTCATTTAGAGTAGAACTGGCCTGTGAGATTTTTAAGTCTGGAACTTTTAAGGGAGTAGACATCCACATCTTTCTCCAGTGGACCCACTAGTAGATTTAAGCAGCCAAGCTATTTGATTGGCACCACATGATTAGTCATTGCCCCCAGTCTCCTCTGATCAGGCTCATAGATCACATTAAACCCTCATAGAGTAAGAAATCCAAAACTAAATTCATGGCCATCGAATCCATTCTTGCTCTTGTAACCACATTATGAAGAGAATGCCCACGTAAGATCTGCGTGCCTGTGATCTCCATGGAGGCAGGCTGCTAGGGCTGCTTTCCAAGGTGTCTTTGGGTGTTTGAATTGCTAACAACCAGATTAGACGGTAGCTAAATGTTTGGGTTACCTGGGGACCATGCTAGACAGTAGAGTGATGAAAAACTGGGGTGGAGCACACATTTGCTCTCTCCTTTGGCTACCAAAGGAAGGACACTCTTTCCATACCAGACCAGTGCTGATGGCCACTAGACAGGGGGCAGACAGGCCATCACACCCCTTCTCTTTTAATTTCGACACCAACTATCCCCGTTCTTTTTCCAAAACACTGCTTGGCAGGCATTTCTCTTTGGGCTTCATCAATTAGCGCTGTGTCCTCTTGACTTCTGCTTCCTTGGACCAGAAGGCTGCCCTCCCCTGTGCCTCACAATCTTGGCACAAACTCTGTGCTCCTCATGGTCTCTGCTGCTCCTGCTGCTTCCATCACTTCCGACAGAGACCTTGAATGCCCTCTGCTGGTGTCTCCTCTTTTGCAATGGTCCAGGATTCTTCTCCAAGTTCCTGAGACTGTTCATTCTGAGACTCGGCCAAGAAAACCGAACCCCTTGCCATGGCACTGATGCTGACTCCTAATGGCCCTACCCCTGCCTGTGGGTTTACAACCCTTGAAGACAGTAACTGTTTTCAGAAGTAGAAATCGCCATCTGCCTCCCACAGAATGACATAACAGACCAATGCCCCGTTCACTTTATCTGCATGCTCCCACCCAGCTATTGGAAGTTACAAGGAACATGCGTAGAAGACCTGTATCAGACAATTTCACTTCACCACAAGAAATTAAAAAAAATACAGATGAGGAATTTATTGATTTTGAATAGTCTACCTCCTGATTTCTCTAGTTAGTGGACCCTCTTTTCTAATGCAAATATTCTGAGGTATTCTGGAAGATAAATAAGTACCAACAGGTCTATTTGGATGAACAGAGAATTTGAACAGAGGGTGAATATATTAAAGGTATTTCTCACGAGTCACTATAAAGCCCCAGGTGCTCGCTGTGCTCCACAGCTAAGAACAGTCATTTATTATTAATGTTTCTGTACTCACAACACCCCATCCAGCTTCTCTGAGCCACAGTTTTCAATGCTCCATACCCATTTCTATTGACCTTGAAACTCAAAGTTTTAATAAGAGCAAGAAGCCATGACCAAACTACTAAAGTATTTCTCCTATTATAAATTTATTAAGTTAAACGTAACAATCTGTGAGTGATATGTAGGCAAATTCTAAGCACATTGCAATTGTTTGATAATTGATAGCTTATTAGTGCTATTGATTAAATTCACCTACATTGCTTAAGGATCCCTGATGGAGCTGCAGGTTAACCATTGGTCTGTTATACACAAAGTCAGCAATTCACACTCACCAGCTGCTCCAGGTTAAAAAAAAAAAGCTGGAAGCATGGGGAACGCAGGACAGATGAACCCTTCAGGACCAGTAGTGAGAGTAGAGTGACTGGCTAGGTGGGAGGAAGGTGAGCCATAAAGCAGGAGCCACTGACAAGGACCTACACATAACCTCCTATCTGGAGGACAAACATCAGCGGACTGGGCGAGGAGAGACGTCAGGCAGTGTAAGATATGACAAAATAATAATTTATAAAGTATTGAGGATTTGTGGGGGAGGAGGAGCTGACAGGGAGGGGAAAGGATGAAAAACTGATATTAAAAACTAAGTGGAAAAGCAGGCATTTGAAGAATGATGATGGCAGTAGGCATGTGAACGTGCTTGGCACAGTACGCATATGTATATATGTACGGTATTGTTATAAGCGATGTACAAGCCCCCAATAAAATGATTAAAATAAATAGATAAAGATGTCCACTTCTCAAAAGAAGTACAACCTTGCAAACACTCTGTAGGGTCCCAGGGAGTTGCCATGGGCTCAGTGGGGGGTTTGTAAAGTTGGTTCTGGTGTACTGTGATAACACAAGAGATTATGTGGTTCAATTGTGGAAAACTAACATTGCTGGTATTTTTAATAAGTAGCCTAAATATGACATTAGATCTGGAAATAACTAGAGAGATTTGGAATAAGAACAAACAAAACTAGGACAGCCATTTATTTGTGACAAATATTTCCATTTAGAATGTAACTTCTGGGTTATGAAACTACCTCATTTGATGTCCTTTTGTATTTTAAAAAATCCACAGAATCTTTATATAGATCAAATGAGAATCTCATCTTCTAGCTAAAGTGTTTGTATAAAAAAGAAAACTGTGAGGGTGACATGCACCCTCCTTGAGTATCACCAGGTAGAAGGAGGTGGTGAGGCTCAAGCAACATTACCCTGTGCATCAGTTGGTGAGGCTGAGATCCACTGTCCACCCTCAATCTCCCTGTGTGTGATCTCACCTACGCTTACACCAGTAATTCTCTACCTGTGAGTCACGACCCTTTTGGGGGGTGAATGACCCTTTCCCAGAGGTTGCCCCATTAATAATACTAGCAAAATTAAAGTTATGCAGTAACAATGAAAATAATCTTTTGGTTGGGAGTTTATGAGGAACTGAGGAACTGTATGAAAGGGCCACAGTGTTAGAATATTTTAGAATCATTGTCCTAGACATTCCCATCATTAAAAAATTCACTTGGTCATAGTAGCAAAGAAGAGCCATACTAAATAATTTACTGCCCTACAGCACACTTTATGAGAAATGCAAATTAACTTTCCAATTAATGAATCTTTACAGCACTACTAGAGGGCAAATTATACATTAAAAATATGAAGATATTTAAAGAGAAGAAACCTAAACAATCTTACCTTGTCACTTCATAGTGAAACAGCTAAACTTGAAATTAACTCAAGGTGGGTCCAAAGTAGAAATTTAAATTGCACAAGGATGGCTTATTTGGGGAAGCTGAGAATCCAACTCACTATCAATTTAGCTTATCTATTGTTTAGAGGTAAAAGGATAAATAAATCAAATAATGATACTGGCTTCAAGACATTGTAAAACTCATAGGCAGGATTCACAAAGGGGAGTATGAAGCTTGCATTCATATTAAGTGAAGAATTTAAGAACAAATAAAAACCAGGGTCAAGGAATCAGTGAATACTCACACTTACTTTGATAGAATCTGGGGCAGTTCATTGACAGAAGTGGTAATTATTTTTTCTTTAATCTGAGTATTATTTAAATGACCTGTGAATTTTCACTAAAGACTTCTGAAGTTAATGGTTCTAGCACTCTTCTAAAAGCAAGTGAGCCATTAGTAAAGTTAGAGAGGAGAGGGGAATTCTGATCCAAGGATTCACAGGCAATTAGGATGATACTAGACTGATTTCTTCATTAAAAGCAAAAGAAGCAAATGCTTAGAAATACCTAGAGAGATTATACATTAATAATTACATGATAAAATATCTTTTTTTGGGGGGGGGGCATCACTGCTCTCCGGTGGTGGGAGTAGGAGGCCCAGCCCCACTTCTGGAATTGAACCTCCGTCCCAGTGGGCCGCAGTCCCGCGCACAACCACTACGCCACCTGGGCTCAGCCCGATAAAATATCTTACATCAAAAACAATTCCATAGATTTCATGATCTTAGAAGAGTTATGTAATGAACCATCTTTTCTACTTTCTAAACATTGCCTCAACTTTTACTTATTTTTTATTGGATTGAAAGCATAGACATTAGATATAAATAATTCATAATATGGGTATAAATAAATTATATTTGAAGTGTGGAAAGTTATGTTAAAAAGTACGCAAAATATGGGAAAGCAAGTTCATGGTGACTTTAGGTTATAAGAATTATATGAAATGAATACAATACTCTTTTCTAAAATATTCAAAAGAAAGCCTCCACAGTTGTTTTTTCATGATTTGTTTTACTGTAAAATACTTTATTGTGGAAAGTTTTTCAGTTTAAGATTATATGTACAGTTTATTGACTTTGATTATTTTGCAGTCTCTAATACTACTATAGTTCATAGTGAATTGTCATAAGTATGACAGCATTTTTGAACAGTACCCTATATTCTTACTGGTTTTATGAACAGGCAAGAAAATAAATACTTCTATGATATTTGGTCTAGAATTACTTGAAGAATGATGTAGAAAACAATTTATCCCAATTTCTTTCTTCATTCAGTATACCACAGAATCTATAACAAAAAGTACATATAAAGCATGTTGTTTAAGGCTGCATTTGAGAACCAGCATGTTAGGAAATTACACTATTCATATAATAGAATCCTAGGTTAAACACCTTGTACTCTATTCACATAAAGCTATGGCTGTTTATCAGCATTGTTACCAAAACACCTATAGGCAACCTTGCATTTATTCACCTGTATTCAAATTTCAAATTTACTTTAAAAAATCATTTTAAATGTTACTGAATACTTATGTAACAGATAACACATTAAGCTTAAGATGTCAAGGTAGGTTAGACATTACCTCTATGATTAAAAAAATACATAAGTAAATAAGATTTAAAAATACCCTATCCTTATAGGGGAGTGTGACATCCATATGTAAGTTCAGTGAAATATAATAGATACTATGATAGCACTTAATACAAAATAATGTTGGAATATAGACCTGGGTGTTGGGAGTTACTCTTTCCAATTGTGTAGGACACAGTGAGGAGAGGCTTGATCTGGGTCTTTCCACATGGATAAGTTCCTACTGTAGTAAAAGAAGATAAGGACATTTCATGAGGAAAGTGTGGTGTCAAATCACAGGGAGAAAGGAAAGTGAGCTTATATTTGAAAAATTGCAAATAACAAGAGTGGTAAGATTTTAAAATACTAAATAAGTTTCCCTCTAGTCACTGAAAATTTTGATCACAAGTTTAATTCCAAATGGCATTCAAGAAGTCATGGGGCAAAGCAAGAATGTGTACCATATTATGTGGACCATGAGACACACCTGCTTAGTTTTTTTTTTTTTACACCCAGTTTTCAGAACAGGAAATCAAGAAAAATACTTTCTGGATCAAATAAGTACAAGTATACCAAAATATTTATTAAAATAAAGCAAAATACAGTCATATTTAACAGCATAAACTTAGCACTGGTATTAAGAACCATCATCACTTTCATTAACAAATGAGGGGAGGCATGTGCTGTGCTGACCATGTGACCTGACTGACCTTGAGACACCAGGAGGTGGGACTTTCCCAGAGCACACAGCAATCCACAGCAGGAAAACAATAGCAGACAGTAAGTGGGCGCATGGGATCCTAAACAAATGTTCTGGGTACCACACTTCTTCGGATCATAAGGCACAACCTCAACCCCCCCCCCCCCACTCTTGGGGGGGGAAAAGGTGTCTTATGGTCTGAAAAATACATTAAGGATCTAACATGAAGCTGCTCTGTAATAAGAATTATAGGCTAATATAGTTGTGTTAGTCTGGATAGACTAGAGGAACAAATTTCAAAGTCACACATATGGAAATAAGGAATGGGTTTATATTCAAGGAGACCAGGACATTGAGAAAACATCGCAGCCCAGTCCAGCTCAAAGTCACAAGTCAGATCTTAACCCATATGCCCAAAATCAGTCCATAAAATCTCCTTTTGACTCACGAAGTCACAAGTCAATGGCTACAGAGTACCGGCACTGACAGGGGTCTCCCCATGTCTCCTGGCTTCCAGGGCTGAGGGTCCATCAACAGCATCCCGTGGTGGCAGAAGCAACTCATCACTGGAAAAGGCCTCCATGTGGCTGTCCCAGGCTCAGAGGTCTGCCTCCATCAGGGCAAAGCTGTGTGGTTTCTCCACCGGCTGCTCCAGCCTCCCAGACGCCGCCATTCTGTGTTGCCAGTGATTAATCATCTCTGAAACTAACTCCCAACAACTGGGGGTGATAGCTTCTCATCTTCACGAGGGAAATATCGTGAGATTTTCCAGGAGTCTCAGGTGAAAGCCATGCCCACACAGAGGCCTCATCGGCTACTCAATGGCTATCTCCAGATTAACAGGCAAGAATCCACCCCTGCATTTCAATCATAAAATTAACATAAGCACATGACTGCCACAATAGTTTTCAAGGACCTTGAGAAATATATCTGATTAAGTGAGTGGTTTAGGATGTCCCCAAGTTCAGTAGCCCAATTGCTTCTGCATAATCATACTACTCTTCTAAAATGAGTTAGATTTCTTCTTATCTACATCAATAGCCCCCTAAGTTACACCTGTCACTCTTTCCCTGATTTCTATCTTCCATCAAGAAGTCAAGGTAACTTTTTTGCTTATGTTGTCTTTTATGCTATCATTCTTCTGTTCATAGTGATCCTGTGCTTTCAAATATACCTTTAAAATCGACATGGACCAGGAGGTCACATTATCTGACTCAGGAATCTTTTGCTGACTTTCACTTATAGTATAAGACTTCACTCCTTTCTCTGCAATCAAATTGGTCTTTCACATGTTCTTCTATCAGGACTTTTCTTATTTGATTTCTCATGGGATTCTTTTACCTAAATCTCTATATGTTATTCTTAGTTGTCATTGAAGGTTTAGGTCAAAGTTCAGAATTGTTTAAGCATACAACTTCGGACTCTCAACATTATTAATCTATCCCTTTTTACAGCTAGCACACTTAGTCGTTTAGCCTTGTTAACTTTTTTTCACCATGGTTAGGTATAAAAGAATGTATTATAGAGCCAGGGTGTGCTATGACACTGATGAAGCACATAACTATCCTCCAGTTCTTTAATAATTCCTCCCCTTACTAGTTTGGTTTTTATGTATTTTACCCCATCTATCATGTTAGATTTGGGTATGTTCTTTTGTATACCTAGTATCACTCAGTACATGAAGGTCAAGATGGATGACCCCTCAGATACAGGGAAAGAATGCTGGTTTCCAGGAGTTTTGAGATGAGGGGAGAGGGGTCACAAGGGGAAAGGGTTGCTGACAACATTGATGACTGTATAATTTCAATGGATATATTGGGATGTGTAAAATATGTCAACAAAACTATTATTTAAAAGAAAAAGAAATACAGAATATTGAAATGAGAAATACAAGGAGGAAGTAGGATAAGTAATGCTATATTTAAAAGATTGTAATGGGTGAGTTAAAAATATCTAAAATCTTTTAGTGAAAAGTCAAGACTGCTCTGTAAACCTTCACCCAAACCACGATTAAAGTAAACCCCTCCAAAAAAAGAATGCATTTATTTTTTAGCTATGTATGGGTTATATTGTCTCCCACCTACTTATCATGAGAATCCATGTGAGGCAAAAAGTGTGGTCACAATCACTATTGGATCTTTAAGTAATTAAGACTTTTTAAAAATAGGTTAAATACTGGCCAAAGCATTAAAGTCATAATTTCTGCTGTTAAGGCAGAATTTTTCTTTGACTTGCTCTATAATATCATATAATAATTTTAAAGGTTTTAAAAGAAGTATTCTGATGAATATATGGATAGATATATATGTCATTTTCTGTTGAAAATACTATAAATATAATTTAACTGTACACTTCGCATATATATTTTAAGGCCATATTTATTTATGTCTGATGATATAACTATCTGTCCCATTTTAACTGACCTCATTAGTATAATTTCACAGTGTATCCAGGACTCTACTAGCTTAGATCTCATAAATTAAAAGTTTACTGTGAATTATGTTGATTTTAAAATGAAGAGCCTATTGACCGTAGAGAACTAGATGTTTAAGCAGATTTTTTCAGAATAGCTTTCTCTTTGCCTCTAAGATTTAGAATCTAGGGATCCACTACAATCAAAATTTTTGAAGCGACTAAAAAATCAAAACACCATTCTTTGCCTCTCTCTTATATTCTTAAAATTGACTTTTTATTATGCTACACTTGATTTTTTGGTGTTAGGAGCTGCTAATGCATACTGACCCTAAGTACAATCAAATGCACTCTAAATACTACCTAGAGCTTCCAAGGCAGACACCAGGCTGTGTATGCTGTACTTAAAAGTGATTAAACTTTTCTCTATTTGTATCTTTTCTATTATTGTTCAGTTATTATTGCCTATATTACATATCATAGCTTTCAGCGTATTCTACTAGGAACTATCATTTCCCCCTATACAGCTGAGGACTTTGTCCTTTTTCCAGGCTTTATTCCTTGTAAAGAGAACAGCATTGTTCTGTATATGAGGGCTAAATGTAAATCCTAAGCACCTGGAATCAGAATAGGCTGCAAAAAAAAAAAACAATAAACAAACAAAAAAAACAAAAGCAGACCTACTTAAGTAAGCTAGAAAAGTCCTATTTAATTTTAAGGGTTCCACCAGTCTTACATCAAATTTGTCTAATTGGGTAAATTATTAACTATTTACAAAGCAGCATAAATATAGTAACTAAGACTTTGAAAGCTTCAATTTGGTGACTCCAAGAAATCAAACCTTATAAAGTTCAGAGACACTCAGTGCAAACAAAGCTCATTCTTCTCCATTTTCTTTTTCCACTGTACACTGTACTACAGAAAAATATTATACCCTGCAATCTTAAGGGTTTAATTTTGTGCACATCTCTGTGTATGTAACTAAACAAATATACATATATTAAATATATAACATATGAACAAATTGTTGATTTCTTGCTAATAGCAATACTTCAAAATTCAAGAACTTGAAAAATATTCAGGACATTATCTATATATAAAGTTAATATCAGTAGTAAATATTCAGACAGCAGACCTATTACGTGCACTTTGTAGATTAATTTCATGGGATACTGATAGATTAAGATTATTAGTCCCTACTAATAAGTTAAAAGAACAGACATCTCAGATAGATGGCAAAACTTGTTACAGACATAGAGAAAAATGCATTATGACCCTGAGACCCTGTAGGATCCGGTCAAATTGCCTGGGTGGTTTTCTGTAAGTAAGTGTTACAGGGGTAGAACCCTCATCGTTCCCTCCCAGAGAATGGCTGACCTTTGTGAGAAAATAGGATGTCAGCATTTTCATCCAGGGCTTTCTAATGACAAATTCATCCTGGTTCTGTCATTGTAAATTGTCTTTTGTCTCTGGTTGGGTACTTTGGAGGAACAAGACTAAAGAGATGTGAAGAAGCAAAGTCAGAGAGAGAAAGAGAGATTTACTTCAAGGAAATGGCCATGCAATTGACTGACACTCCTATATCCTTATGTCCCAAGCTGGAGGCATCCACTGGCTAATGGCAGGGGCGGGGTGCCCCCCCCCCCTCCTCTGGTAAATTAAAAAAAAATACATGTCAGACAAAAAGCGAAAGTTGTCTGGAGACTTACATCCCAAGATCTGAAGAGAAGGCCAGAAGAAGAATGCAGTATTGAGAGAAAGAGAAGTCTGTCTTGTCATACCAACTGTTGACCTTCTGGAGGCAGCCTGTACACCTCGCCACATCACACCACCTAAGAGAAACTGATGACATAACATCTGCAATAGCAACAAACACTGAGCATCACAGCCTAGCCAGGTCAACATATATAATTCGCCACCATACTTATCTTTAAAAGATAAGGCTGTAAATCTTAGGGCTTCAGATAATAAATATTGCACACGTTCCTGTGCCCTGGTCTACCACTCTCACCAGTTCCAATGAACGGGTTACATCCAGTTCAGGATGCCTGTGTGCTTCCGTGGAGAGCAGAGTCCTGTGAGGTTTCCCAGGGCTGGCGGTCCTGGTGTGGACAATCAGACCTCTCCCCTTAGTCTCCTTTTCAACTAATAGCCAAACACGGTAACTACTTTCACCGCCCTGGGACACCTTATATGAACTCTCTATCCATCAATAGTTCTCTCAGAATGACAGGCATCAATAAAGAAAAATATACTCATAAATATAATAGTAATCTTTCATAAGCATCCATTGTTTCTATGTAGATAACCCAAATTAACTAATCACTTGTATAATCTATGCAATATAACATATGAATGCACATAACCTCTAAAATAAATAGAATCATTTTAATAGAATGCATAAGAATATTTTAAGTAGGATAATGCTTTAAGAGAAGAGTTACATATTAGGACCTAAACCTTTAGACTACAATATACAGAAATTAAATCTAATAAGGGATTTTAAAACACTGAAAAATTTGAAATTAATTTACAGTGGGCTAGCTCCATGACGACTTTCCACATTGGTAACGATCTACAATGTGTTCCTGGATATTTTTAAA
>PVJH01031826.1:0-23353 GCA_004026705.1 Nesogale talazaci
GGGCCTGTGGCGCCCTCTGTGCCCACGGCTGCAGCCTCTCGGTCTCCTGGAGAGCATGAGGTCCTTCCCCAGGGACTGGTCCCTCCTGCCGACACGTCCAGAGCACCCGAGACAGTTTCACTCTCACTGTGTGGGAACGCTCTGGTTGTGGGTCTCAGGCGTTTCTTCTTCTGGCAGCCCGTGGTGCGGTCAGGATTCTTCACCAGCACCACACTTAAGACAGAAATTCTCCTATTCACTGTGCAGTCTCCATGCATGAGATGACTGGAAATGCTATGGCTTGGCTGCGGGGTACCTTAGTCCTCAGCGCAACAGTTGTGCTCTTTAACATTTTCTTTTTTCCAATCATTTTACTGGGGGCTTACGCAGCTCTTATCCCCAGGCATCCATCCACCCACTGTGTCAAGGACATTTGTTGCCATCATTTACGAGACATTTTCTATTTGAGCCCTTGATATCAGCTCATTTTTCATTCTCTCCCCAACCTCACCCACCCTCCCTCCCAAACCCTTCATAATTTATAAATTATTACTTTTTGCTCTTTGAAGTTTTCAAGTGATCTTTTACAACAGATGTGTCCAATGCGTTGTGCCATTTTCTTTCTTACTTTGTAACAAAGTTAATTTTTTAAAAAATCATTTTGGGGGGGGGGGCTCATACAACCCTTATCACAATCCATCCACCCATTCATCCATCCATCCATTGTATTCAAAGCACATGTGTACATTTCTTCCCATCATCTTTCTCAAAACATTTGCTTTCCACTTAAGCCCTTGGTATTAGCTCCACATATTTCCCCTCCCTATTGCCACTCCCCCTCCCTCATGAACCCTTGATAATTTATGAAGTGAATATCGTCATATCGTACACTGTCCGATGTCTCCCTTCATCCACTTCCCTGTTGTCTGTACCCCAGGAAGGAGGTTACACGCAGATCCTTGTAATTGGCCCCCCTTTCTACTCCACCTTCCCAGTATCGCCACTTTCACTACTGGTCCTGAAGGGATCATCTGTCCTGGATTCCCCATGTTTCTGGTTTCTATCTGTACTAGTGTACATCCCCTGGTCTAGCCAGATTTACAAGGTATAATTGGAATCAAGATAGTGTGTGTGTGTGTGTGTGTGTGTGGGGAGGGGGCGGGGAGAGAACTAGAAGAAAGTTGTATATTTCATTGTTGCTACACTGGACCCCAATGGCTCGTCTTCTTCCTGGGACCCTTCTGTAAGGGGATGTCACTTCACCTACAGATGGGCTTTAGGTCCCTAATCTGTATTCTCCCTCATTTATAATGATATAATTTTTAGTTCTTTTATGCCTGATACCTGATTCTTTTGACATCTTGTGGTCACACAGGTTGATGTGCTTCTTTCCATGGGGGCTTTGTTGCTTTTGCAGCTAGATGACCACTTGTTTACTTTCAAGTCTTTAAGATCCCAGACACTATATCTTTTGTTAGCCAGGCGCCATCAGCTTTCCTCCCCACTTTTGCTTATGCACGTATTTATTTGTCTTCAGTGAGCATCATGGAATGGCAATTTAACAGAACAAAGTGTTCTTGCATTAAGGAAGTACTTGAGTGGAGGTCCATTGTCCATCTGCTGTCTTAATACTAACCCTGTAAGTATATGCATGTAGATTATTTTCTCATCGTATATATTTATTTACATATGTACGTGCCTGTATTTAGATCTCTACAAATGCTCTTAGTCTCCCAGTTCTTTCCTCTATTTCCTTTCACTTTCCTCTTGTCCCACTATCATGATCAGTCTTCATTTGAGTTTCAGTAATTTCTCTGTTACCTTACTCTTGGTCAATCCCTATCACGCCTCTCACAGCCACCTCGTCACTGATTTTGGATCACTTGTTGCTCCCTGATCCCTGGGTTGGTCAACACCACCTCCAACAAAGTTATTTTTTTTTTAAGTGGATGGACAGTTCTATCTCAGGTAGCCTATATTGCCCTCAACGATTTAAGCTATGCACCAAACCTCCCAATAGCTCCCCTTCCCCCTCGATTTCCCTGTCACGGATTACAAATATTCCTCTTGCCCAAATGAACACCTGTCTACTCTCCCGTTTATGGGTTCCCCAAATGGCCTCCTCTCCTGTCATTCCGCCTCACAGAGATCCTGTAGCGCACCGTCAAACTCCTCCCACGGGGTTTCGGAGACTAACTCTTTATGGCAGTAGAAAGGTCTTTCTGCCATATTTGGCCTACCACTTTTCCAGGAGAAAAACTCCTCAGCATCCCTCTAGCAATGAAAAACTCTTGTGCTACAGTCCATAATCCAGAATTAAGTGTAGGGGCTGCTTCCGTAGCCTCCAAGTCACTCATCATTCCAGTGCCCCTCAGGGGCGATACTGCCCGCCTTGAGCAAACAGGCCCTAGCCCGGGGGTGCTCAAGGCGTGGATCGTGAGCCAACTAATTCTTAAGCCTAACCCTAACGGCCATCCTAAAACTAACCCTTACTCTAACCCACCCGTTATTTTAATACTACGCGATTTCCCCACACTACATTTGCGATCAACTAGTAGATTGTGATCAGCGCGCTGAGCATCCCTGGCCTAACCTACTGCTTCACCTGTTCTCCCTTGCCCTCCTCACCTTCTCCACCCGCCCTGTGCCCCCCCCTCCAATTTGGTAAAGCTTTCAAATTCTGTTTCCTTTGGTATGAAAGTCTTAGTTGTCTTCTTTATAACAGTGCTCTTAAACAGTACTTGTCCCCTTTTGATTGAATAATTTCACCCGGCACAACATTTTCCAGGTTAATCTAAATTTGGTTTCCTGATTTCTGCTTCCAGAGAGCTAAGTCAAATGAAATCCCTGACAACTTAGGTTTTTCCTCTCATTTTTCATGATGTTGTTTCATTGATCCAATTCTGAGGATTATTTGCTTTTTTTCTGGGGTGTGTGTGTGTGTAATCCACACAGAAGGTGTGTGTGTAATCCACACAGAAGGTGGCGGTGGCCTTTGACCTTCATGAGGAAATGCAGTGATAACCCCTGTCCTACATTTTCCTCTTAATCTGGCTTCCATTTTCAGCAGGTCACTGTTGATGTACTGCTGCAACCACTTTTTTGTTTTGTTTAGTTTTTTGGGCATCACTGCCCTCTGGTGGTGGGAATAGGAGGCCCAACCTTTGCTCCTGTGGAGCTGGAGTTGAACCTCCATCCCAGTGGGCCGCAGTCCTGCGCACAACCATAACGCCACCGGGGCTCAGCCCCTGCAACCACTTTTAAAGTATCTTCAGCAACATTTTACTTGTACAGGACACTGAGAAGACTGATAATTCCCTCAGGCTGAGGATTTTTTTTTTTTTTGAGTAGGCATAAACAGGGATCTCTTCCATATTTTTCTCCCCAGAAAATCCTTACAAATGCAGTGATGAGGGGGTGTAGTGGGCCACAGTCCATAAAACGCTCTTGAACTCATTGCCACAAGCTGACATCAACCGCCTCACCTGCAGGTCCCTGCCACATTAGACCTGCGTTAGTTAAGTGTCTGACCAGCATGGCACATGAATATTATACATGTCCAAAGGGTCCTTGGCCAAAAGAAAAAAAAAAAAAAGCTTCCTGTCTTGTAGAGTAGCTGGCAGGTTAGACACCCTAAGAGCTTCATGTGTGCCCTTCCCTCATCATGTATGCTACATGAATACCTACCTGGTCCTTCAAAACAAAACAAACACCCCATCGAGTCAGCACTCCTGCGGGGCAGGGCACAGGTGCCTCTGTGGGTTTCCAGGACCCTGAAGGCCTTTCGCCCTTGGAGGGGCTGCTGGTTTCCAACTGTGGGCTTTGCGCCTAGCCGCCCAATGAGTAGCCTCTAGGCCACGAGGGCTCCCATTTCTCAAATAGCCAAAGTACATAGTTTTCTGTCTAGGTATTTGTTCAGGGTTTTTTTGTCAAATAATCGGTGTTGAATTCGGATAAAAGCAGAACCTACTTTACGGCATTCTTGTGGAGGATTAAAATAGCTCCGGGGGCAGGGCCTGGCCCACAGGAAATGATATTTTACGTGTTAGTAGCTATCACATGGCATTAGCTCAGCAGCATCTCTCAACTGTTCATGCACCAAAATGCACTGAGTGCCCACCGTGAAGCAGTCCTAGGCTTCAGGGAGCAAGTCAAATAAAACACAACTGAGATTCCCCTTCCCTGTCCAGTGATGTGGACAGGGTGTGGAGTGGAATTTCCCCACGATTTCCTCATGCTAGGCTCTGCCCCACAGTCTGAACACCTGGAGCTGTCTGCATGTGTGGACCACTCGCACCATGCTGCTCTACCAGAGGGAGATGTGCTTTAACTGCAGGGCTGAACTCCATTTCCTTTGGTTTTTTGTTTTTTTGGTTTCTAGGGCATCACTGCCCTGGGGTGGTGGGAGTAGGAGGCCCAGCCTTTGCCCCTGTGGAGCTGGAATTGAACCTCCGTCCCAGTGGGCCGCCGTCCCGCGCACAACCACAATGCCACCGGGGCTCAGCCCCCTATTTCCTTTCTATAACCTGTCTTCACACCTTCCACCCCACCCCCCAAACATCAGGCGCCTTCTCCAGTGGGTGGGTTTATTTCCAAGACACAGTCATTTCAGTGCTCACTATCCTGCGCTCTCTCTATCCATGCCCCACCATGCCCGCGCCTTCCTTGTCTGCGTGGCAAAGGCCGGCTTTTTCCTCCAGCCTCCCTTCAAACCCACTAAAGCCCCAGGATGACTGCGCACACCCTCTGTCTTGGACCCACTCTTATCTATGGCGACACCTCTTATTCTGTACAACACATCTCTGTGTGTGGGTCTCGGTTTCTTTCTTAAACACATTTATTATGATTTCCTTTCATTCCCCCCAGCCCAGAGAGTGAACCCCACATAGCTCTCTCATGTTTTAGTGACCTCACCCGTCTGTCTGTAATCGCTCAGTCGGCTCCTGGTTCTCATCTTTCCCACCTGGATTCCAAGGTCACCTAGAGCAGCAGCAGTCGTGCTTCCCTTACAATCCGCCCAACAAGCTCCCACCTGTGGCTTCTGCGCTTCCTTCTCATCAGCCAGACTCCGCTGGGGAGAATCAGGCCGCAGTGCGATGTGCCTGTCCATTCAAGGTCTCCAGACTGGGCGGCCTTCAGTCTCCAGTCTGGGCCTCGCTGGTCATGATCTAACCCCCTTTCCAAGCCCCCTGCAAACGTTTTACAACTCTCCTCCAGGAGAGTTGTTCAATGTTCAAATCCACCCAGTCACCGCCGCCATTATTGGATTATTTTGCCTCTTACCTCACTCAAGTAACTAGAGCCTGGAGTGGTTTACTTTAACGACATCCACCTACAATCCCTTCATCACATCCACACGTACCTTGGAGTCTTGCCTCCAGTCTGTAATCAAAGTCCACTCCTGCCCCGACTTCCCTGACCTCTGCTCGATGGTTCCTCTAAATCATCAGTTCGGTTCTCTATCTTCCTAGTGCTATGCGATGCTTTCATACGGTTCCTCATGTGGTGGTGACCCCCCCCCACCCAACCCCCCCAAATAAAATTATTTTCGTTGCTACTTCATCACTGTAATTTTGGGACTGTTATGAATCGGGTGACCCCCAGAGGGGTTGCAAGCCACAGGTTGAGAAGCGCTGCTCTAAATCCTCAAGATCCCTCCGATTTGCCAATCCTTGCATCTCCTTAGCCCAGAGATTGACCCAAACCTCTCTTACCCCAAGGAAAAACGACTGCCTTGACCCAGCAACTCCCTTCAGCTTTTGTGCCCAGGTCTCTCTCTCTCCTCCAGAAGTGTGAACTAGGATGTTCTATATTTACTCTCTCCATTTTTGCCCTTCTCAACTTATTTGTGATCTGGCTTCTGCCTCTGCAGCTCTGACGAGAAGCCTCTCCGGCGTCAGGGGCCCGTAACGGAATGGAAAGTATCGAGGGCTTTTCTTGCCCAGACCGCACCCAAGGGCCCCTCTCTCTGCACCGGAGCCCGGCGTCCCTCTTTCCGGACTGCGACTCATTCTCTACTCTCTTCCTAGGCAGGGCGGCTACTCGGGCAGATTCAGTCAACTCCATGACAGCCACGACTCCCAAATCTTATGTTCGGCCTGTAGGTCTGCTATAATGTTCCCGCCTCCTGTGTCTACCTTTCTGGGGCAACATCTCAGCCTGTAGGCACCAGCCACCTGTACACACACAAACTTCATACATCCAAACACTCTCCCACTGTGTGGTCCTCCTGTCTCCGCTCTCACAGAGAACAGGAACTTTGGCTACCCATCTCCCTGCTTCCTTCTCTATAAATACGCACACGACATGTCACAGCTGCCGTGACGTCAGCTCCAGCTCACGAGTTCCCAGGGGCCTGGAGCAACACTGAGCTCCCCAGTGGCTGAGCCTTCAGAAGGAGATCACCAGCCTTTCTCCCGTCGTCCGACCTTGGGTAACCAGCAGTGCCAGCGAACCGTTTGCACCACCAGGGCCTCCCGCTCAGGAAACTCCTGCCAAGGTGATACAAAGGTTTCTAGTCCCTCCCCTTCAGGACGTAGGGCACTGCACGGGGGACAGTGGTTAAGAGCACACAGAATCTGGGACCCGGATGACCCGGATGTGACTCCTAGGTCCTTGGTTTACCAGCTGTGTGGTCTTGAGCAAGTTAACTATCTACGCCTCATTACCCAGCTGTAAAATGGAGGCCCTATAGTACCTAATTCAGGGTGGGTGGGAGGATTAATGGGGTCCCTCTATACAAAATGCTTACAAGAACACTTGGCGGACAGTAAACATACAAACAGGCAGCCCGACGCCCCTCCCCTCCCCTCCCCAGGCCCGCTGTGGCCCTGACTCACGGTGCACAGCCTCACTACTGCTTGCATGACGGCTCCGTAATGATCGATTCAAGAGTCGGGGTGCTCTGTGTAGCGGGACTTGTCTCATTCATCTTCGTAGTGTCAAGCCCCAGTGCCACACTCTGACTCCAGCCTTCGGGAACTCGAGGCGCCTGTCTGTTACGCTGTAAGAGCACAGCGAGCCCCACTACAGGCAGCATGGGTCGGTGCTTCCTATCAGTGCAGTGGAATGGAAAAACCAGCTGCCCGGACTCTGGGCGCCTCGGTGAGTCAGATACGATCGTTCACTGAGCAACATTTGCAGAATTCCCACTGTGGGGGCAGCGGCCTGGCTCTCTTGGTCCTTGCCCTCTGGGGATTCACCCTGCTGGGTGAGCGCCGCTGCACAAAAGGGTGATGCAAAGGGTGAGGCCCGACTCCTGAGGTCTGGGAGGGGAATCGGGAGTTTGGCTATCCCTAGGTTTTCAGTACAGCAGCCAAGGAAGAAGTGTTCATCAGTCATCAGCCAGTCAATGCGAGGGGGCGGCAGCAAGCTCTGGGGCACACGGAACGGAAAGGTCGTGGAAAGTTCTCACACACTGTCGGAAGCCCCTGAGCATGTTTGCCTATGGGGCCGGATCCTGATGCAGCCAGCCACTCCCAAAAGGCAAAGCCTCTGCTCCAAGGGAGGCTCACTGGGAGGCTTACATGAAATAATTTATCTGCAAGCACTCATCACAGACCTGGCAGCTGGTCAGCATTCAGTAAAAGGTAACTGCCATTCACTTTTCTGGTGGCCTGGAGAGATTTCCTCACTGCCAAATGGGAATTATCCTGTATTTAGAGGATCCCCAAGCATGAGAACTTAGCTGTAGAGATATTATGCCAATAGACATATCCAGGCCTACTTAGCACCTTTCACTCATTAGATTCTGGGCAATATATTGAGGCCACAAAGTCCAAAGCACGTTTTTCTTTCCAAATGGAAACAGTATAAGAAACGCACATTCCTCAAGGATAGCCCTGGGCATTAAAAAAACCCTAAGATGATAGACTTTAAACCGCCTTTGAAAGAGAAAAAAAACAACAACAAAACACTTCAGAAATAGGGGTAACCATACACAACTCACAGGGTTCTTTCGAGTCCAATAGTATCATTTACCCCTGTCAGCTACGATGTCAAGTGGCCCGGCGCTGTTGTTTCCAGTTTAAGATCAGTAAGAGTCAAGGCTGCGTGCCAGACCATGTACAATTTAAAAGAAAGAACTTAGGAAGGAGAAAAGGAGCTAGAGATAAAGATGTGTTCCTATCATGCTCTCCACAATCATCAAGGGAATATGTGCCTTCTGGATAAGAAGAATGTATCATTTCTCAGGACAGCTCAGTTAAAACTTTCTAGCAACCATCTCCAAAAAATACTCACTGCCATCAAGTCAATTCCAACTCACAGTGGCTCTACAGGACAGGGTAGAACTGAGGCAATAAATAGTTATGGGAGTAAAAATCTGAGGCAATAAATAGTTATGGGAGTAGAAATCTGTCTCCTGTTGGGCAGACAGTGGCTTTGAACTACTAATTTTGCAGCTCTTTCCCACCATCTCCAGTCCTTTAACTATACCATTTGAAGCAAGAGGGCCTTTAACACTACCACACTCTGGCCCCTTGTGGTAGTTCCATCATCTGTTGTCAACTGGAGGGCTGAGAGTGAAGAGGCGTAGCTTGGCCTGCCACTTTGGTTGCGGACTGATGACCGCATTTGGAGGCACCAAAGAGATAAACAGCGGGACACGCTCACGCCCTGGGAGACCTTCTTGCTGACGAGACACATGGAGCTGCACTAGTGCACTGGAGCAGGAGGAAGCATGCGGAGACCCCTACCAGTGCTGAAATGCTTATACCGCTACTGGCTCCACAAGGCTTTCCACCTGCCGGCCTGTGATCTTCCTGCATCTGGCATCACTGCACGTGTTTCATGAGTCTGAACAGGACTTTATAGCTCGGTATCAAACATTTGGGCTAACATTGAACTTAGGGGCTCGAGCTGGACTGGCTTTTATGTTAAGCTCTTTTCTTATGCACACACGAGTGTCTATAAATTTGTATCTCTAGTCTACCCAATCTGACACACCCCTAACTCCCCACAGTCTAGCCTCTAAATCCCCAGCTCCCTGCTTATTTCTTTAATTCTAATTCCTTGTTTTCTAAGTCTGTCTGTCTCTTCCATTAGTCACTAGGTCGTGTCTGACACTGTGAATACAGAATGCTCATTGAATCAACAAAGGGACGGATAAAAGGATTCAGTAATTTCCATTCTTTCTATTTTTTAAAGAATTCCTAGCAAGGGAAAATTCAACATCGTCTCATAGGCCAAAAAATTCTACAATCCGAATTTTCTCAAAAACTCAAACATACACTAATTAGAACAGAAGTAGTACAACTGCCTTTATGTACAGTCTTTAAAATGAGACAGCTGATTCTGAACTCCAGGAAAGTAACAAGAAATCGACAAGTGAATCCAGCAAGGTCCCAGGATATATGTTCAATATATGAAAAAAATCAACTGCCCTTATATATATCAACAAAGAAAAACTGATATTTAAAATACTATTTATAATAACATAAAAAATGTAAGTACCATATATATTTATAATACTCAGGGAAAACATTGATGAAAGATATATGTCTTTTATGTGGAAAACTATGAAACAGTGTTGACAGAAATGAATCAACCAGAACAAATTCACAGCAAGCCCAAAGCACAGAGTAGAACCGCCCCTGGGACTTTCTCAGATTGTAAGTCTTCCCGGGGTTAGCAAGCCTCATCTTTCTCTCTCGGGGCGGCTGAGGGTTTTGAACTACTGACCTTATGGTGAGCAGCCCAACGGGCTCCCTTGAAAAAAGCAAAGCCCTAAATAAGTGGAGAAATAGAACATGTCCATAGACTGGAAAATTCAGTACTGGTTAAGATGCCAATTCTCTCCAAATCAATGTGTGGATGCAACATACTCCCAATTAAAATCCCAGATATGATTTTTGTACACATTGACAAATTGATTCTATAACCTTTATGAAAATGAAAAATATCTAAAAGAGCCAAAACAATTCTGGGAGAAAACAAAAGAACTAAGTTGGAAGTCTCACGTGATCGGATTTGAAGAGTTGTAAGCAAACGGATCAATGGAACAGAGTAGAATCCAGCCTATGCAGAATGAGACAAATGATTCTTTGGCAAAATTGCCACTGCAATGAGATGGTAAAAAATTACTCTGTTCAACAAATGGTGCCAAGAGACCAACTTCACATGCAAAAAAAAAAAAAAAAGAAGAAGAAAAAGGCCCAACACTACCTCCATGTTTATATCTCATATCTTACAGACCTCAAAATAAATCATAGATCTAAACATATGAGTTAAACTCATAAAACCTCTAGAAGAAAGCATGAGAAAATTTTAGAAATGCTGAATTTGGCAACCTATCAAATATAAAGGGTACAACTACTAAAAAAACTGGTAAATTGGACTTCATGAAAATTAAGAACTTTTGATCTGCAAAAGACACCATCCTTCACTGCATGCAATTTTAAAATGAAAAGTTACAATGTTATGGAAATGGGAGAGCTAGTCACATAATTGATATCACTTCATTGTACACCAGAAAAAATATTTAATTGGAAAATGTATTCTGCTCATAGTTACAGTAACAACAACAAACGCTTTAGCAAAAGCAAGTCAGAAACTAGGAGAAAGTATTCATAAAAACATACATCCAACAAAAGAACTGCTTCTAGAATATACAAAGACCCTTACAGTGCAGTAGGGATGAACACACACACGGTTGTTGTGTGTTGCTGTTGAACAGATTCTGATTCATGTCGACCACGCATAGTATAGAATAAAACTATTCTATAAGACTTTACGTGGCTGTAACCTTAATAAAATGCAGATTTCCAGGTCTTCTCTTCCAATGGCACATAAAAACATTAACGTTTTACACCATCAGGAAAACGCACATTAAAACTACAATCAGACAGCCCTACACACACAGTAAAGTAAAGCCCGATCAGTTGTCCTGAGCTAATTACAATTTATGATAATGCTATGTGCGTCACTGTTACTGGGAACATAAAATTGTAAAAGCACTTACAAAAACAATGTAGCAGTTTATTATGACATTAAACATATTTGATTTACCCAAGAAAATTGAAAGAGCCACACAAAGACTTGTACACTAATGTTCACAAAATACCTGTGGTGGTTATGTGCTTATGTCAATTTTATGATTGAGATGTAGGGGTGGAGCCTCACCTGTAAATCTGGAGATAGCCATGGAGTAGCCAATGAGGCCTCTGTGTGGGCATGGCTTTCTCCTGAGACTTCTAGGAAATCTTGTGATATTTCCCTCGTGGAGTTGAGAAGCTATCTCCCCAGTTGTTGAGAGTCAGTCTCAGAGACGATGAACTATGGACAAGACAAGATGGCAGCGTTCGAGGAGCTGAAGGAGCCGGAAGAGAAGCCACATGGCCTTGTCCTGATGGAACCAGACCTCTGAAGCTGGAGAAGCCATGTGGAGACCCCTGCCAGTGCTGAGTTGCTTCTACCACCACTGGATGCTGTTGATGGACCCTGAGCCCTGGAAGCGAGGAGCCATGAGAGGACCCCTGCCAGTGCCGGGACTCTGCACCCACTGGCCTGTGACTTCCTGAGTCAGAAGGAGACATTACAGACTGGTATTGGGCATCTGGGCTAATGTCAGACTTATGACTTTGAACTGGACTGGGTTGGGAAGCTTTCTCTATGTCCCATTCCTCTTGTATATAAACCTTTCCTTTATATCCATATGCATGTCTATGAATTTTGTCTCTCTAGTTTACCCAGACTAGCACAGTGCCCCAAAATGGAAATCCAAATTCCTACCAAGAGGGGAGTGATATAGGAAGCAAAGATAAACAAACTTGATAAACAAACAGCAACATGGGTAAAGCTCAGATAATTCTACGGGGTGAAAGAAATAGACTGAAGAAGAAAAAGAATGCACTGTCAATGGTTCCCTCTACACAGGATTCTAGAAAACTGAACTAATCCACAGTGACAGCTGCCTGGGGAAGGATGAAGGTGAAGAGCGATAGGTTACAGAGGCAGGGAACACTTTTTTAAAAATTATTATTATTTTTTATTATTAGGCATTACTGCCCTCTGGTAGGAGTGGGAGGCCCAGTCTTGCTGCCGCTGCATTTGAACCGCCAAGCCAGTCGGCTGCAGTCCCACACTCAACCACTATGCTACCGGGGCTCAGCACAGGGAACACTTTTGAGGGTGATGGGTTACATTTGTTGAGGTGATATCACAAGTACATACATGCCCAAACTAGCAAAAATCAGATATAAATATGTGCACTCTTTGCATATCTAATATGGAAGGAGTTGTTTAATGAAAAAGGAACTTTTAATAGGAGGGAGAAAATATTCGGGGCCTGATTGGAAACTAAAAGTTGTCCTCCTTGACTATTGAGAAGCAGTCATCTGCCTTTCCTGGCACTGTCATAAAACAGGGCAATGGTCTCGAGATTAAAAATAAGGAGCTACCATAACTTGGACGTGAACTCCTTTGCATTTTATCTGTTTGTCCACATCGGTGGTGAAGCCCATTAACGAACAGGCAAGTCCCAGATAACCACATCAAGAGAGAGGCAGCACAGTAAGCAAAAACAGATAATCCAAAAAACCATCTTCATTTACCTGTGGAATTTAGTATGCGGTTTACTTTTGCGCCAGACATATTCTTAGGGATGCTGGGCTTTGGCTAACATGAAAGAGAACACCTCCGCCCCCAATATTACACTACGGCAGAAGCTAAGAGGTTATGAGGCTGAGATGGACACGTGATTGTGCAACACGCACAGAGTTCTGAAGCGTTCATGGAAGCCTACCAGCGTTACATGCAGGTAAATAAATGTCTGTCTTTATGATCTCTTTTCCCCCCTAAACTTATGATCTCTTCTGAGCTGCCACACAGAGCTTTTGTAGATCTCTTAACTGCTTGCGTCTCCATGTGAAATGTAATAGCTTGCCTGGGCACATGCCGGAAAAAACAGAAAGAAAAATGCTGTAATGCGGGGGTTTTGTCAAGGAGTTCTCAGCAACGATGGCCTCTGAGGAGTCAGGTGCTCTGTGGAAAGGCAGGAGAGTGTGTGATGGGATAGACGCACAGAAATGGTGGAGCAGAGACATTGGGTTCCAGGCTAGAAGGACAATTGGCCAGTAGATACTCTGTCCTTAGATGCTTTTAGGTGGACACTGTAGAGATGTATCCATCCAATTCTAAAGCCTCGGTCAAATATCTCTTTGGGTCCCCTAAGCGCCAAAGCAAGCAGATGCACGCACAGATAGATACCTTTGCCCCATGATGCTGCTGGTTCAAAAAAAAGAAACGACCACAGACATAATTAAAATCAAATCAGTAATCATCAGTCTAAATCCTATACTCACCCAAAGGTCTTAGGTCTTAATTGTGTGGCCCTATGACAGGCGTGCTCAATACATTGATTGCAATCTACTAGTTGATCGCAAATGCAGTGTGGATAGATGGCATGGTATTCAAAAAACAGACTTATGCTTACCATCAATTTCATTTCTTAAGTGATATACAGTGCAGCCAGTCAGAGGCAATCTTAGGTGTCAAGCAACGTGCAAGTCACTAAGTGCAGTGAAACTGACGAGCTAAGTGATCGTCAATTTTTAGACCTTGGTTTTTTTCTCTTAAATGTGAGAAAGAGTTTTTAGAATGAGTGGGGGAGCTGGACCAAGTAAGATAAAAACATAGCAGAACGGGAGATTTTGACACTACAAACCAACATTCAGCTGAAGTCCAGAGCGCATGAACAGCTCTGGAACTTACTTGCAGAGGGAAGGTACCCAAACATGAGAACATGTGCCACCTCCTTGACTGCATTATTCGGCTCTACTTCTTGATGTGAGTCAGCCTTTTCCCACATGAAGATCATCAAGTCCGAGTACCGTTCCACCCTGACTGAGATCATTCGGAAGTGTGCTGGAGACTGACAGCAGCGACTGTCCGGACTACGCATCCCTGGCTCATCCCATTCAGAGCAAGTCATCAGAGTACACTCAGGCCACAAGAAAAAAGGTACATAGTTAATTGAGTTGTGTTGGGCAATATGGACTAATATGGTTATGGAAGGTACATAAACATACATTGTACATATATAGAATTCCCAATGCATTTATGAATAAATGTAATAAATATATGTCTTGCACTCTTGTAGTTGGTAGGTCATTTTAATTCGATCTTCTTATAAGTAGCTCACATGCTGAAAAAGTGTGAGCACCCCTGTCCTATGATGAGCAGAGCCCTGGTGGCACAGAGGGTTATGCAATGGGATGCTAACCTTAAGACCAACAATTTGAACCCACCAGCAGCAACTTGAGAGAAAGATGAGGCTGTCTGCTCCCATAAAGAGCTGCAGCTTCAGAACCCTCAGTAACAGTTGTATTTTGAATTGTAAGGTCTTTAAGGTTGAGGATTGACCCTTCTGCATGATAATGAGCACATTGGAGAAAGAGAGACAACTCTCTGGGAATTTTCAACCCCAAAGGAAACACCCCAAAGCAATGAAGCCAGCTGTGGGTTACCCAGGGGCAAAGAGGGACAAAATGGAATAGGAAATTAGATTCAGTTCAAAGGCCTTGCTTTTTTGTTCCAGTCTTGTCACAATAGCTTGCTGCCTAATTTGCCCTCAGTTTCTTTGTGGGGACCTTAATCTTATAAAGTTATTGTTTTAAAGACCAAGTAAGTATATACAAGAGGACTTCAAAAAATTCATCGAAAAATTTCATCCTTCTTTTACACTTCTAGATCAAGTGTGATTTATTCCAGTTGGTTAAACATATGAAATATACTAATTTATAATGCCCAAACCATGATCATATCAATAGGTACACACACACACACACACACACACACACACACACCTGACAAAATCCAGTTTCACTTCCTAAGAAAGACAAGAAGGAACTTCCTTCTTGAAGGAAGTCACTCATGAAGGTCACTCATGAAAAGCCCAGAACTAACCTCCTCCTTACTAACCAGGAAGAAGTCGCTTTAGCCACTATGATTCAGCATTGTGTCCGATGTTCTAGGCAACGCAATTTTGGGGGTGTGTGATTTTAGCCATGAATCCATATCGACTCAGACAGTCCTATACTATGGGTAGAACTGCCACGGTGCGTGTCCTAGATTACATGTCTTTCCAGAAGCATAAAGACCCTTCTTTTCCCCAGGCAGAGTAATTGGATAAGAGTTAAGAAGCAAAATGCATCTGGATTGGTGTGGGATATGAAGAGGCTTTCCCCAGGTTGTCTCCCCCAAACCTAAGATGCTGCTTGTTACATGGTAAATGACTATATGCTTGGAGGTCAACGAAAGAGGTCAGAGGTTATTCTCCCTGGCCTAAGGGTTATCAGCCATCTAGAGCAAGCAGACAGTAGGACCCACTTCCTACTGATGAGGGTAGGGGATTGTTCCCTTGAAGGAGAGCCCAAAAGCAAGGTCAAGCCCTCTCAAGTGTGACCAAGGTTAGGATGTCATCTTGTCACATGTGTACCCCTAGTCTTTCTCCTTCCTATTGCGTGTACACCCCGAGCTCAAGCCCTTCCTGTCACGTGTATGCCTATGGAGCCGGCTGTGTACAGCCCCTTCCTATAACTTGTGTGGTTAACGGTACTCGCACCCTGGCCCAAGTACATACATATAGTCCTTGGTCAGAACTAAAGAAGAGAGACGTGCTTGTCCGGTGAGCTCATGACCGTCCAGGAGGTGAGCATGCTACTATGAAATGTGATTTCACTTTATTTCACCCTCTCTCCGATCTTCCATGACTTTACTATGATCTCCTTAAATTATCATCGCACAGTTGCTCCAAACACAACCAAATTGGAAAGCTCTCTTATCGCTATTTTAAGATGTACTACAAAAGCCACAGCGTGGTACTGACCTGAAGGGAGCATATAGGTAAGTGGGATAAAATTGAAATCCAGAAATAAACCCTCAACTTTATGGCTGTTTTCTGAGAAAGCTGCTAAAACAACTCAATAGGAAAAGAAGAGTCTCTTCTTTGCTCTTAAAAAAAAGATAACTTAAAAAATCACTTTAGGGCTGAGCCCCGGTGGTGTAGTGGCTGTGTGCGGGACTGCGGCCCACTGGGACGGAGGTTCCATTCCAGCAGTGGGGCTGGGCCTCCTCCTCCCACCACCGGACAGCAGTGATGTCTCCCCCCCCCCCAAAAAAAAAAACAAAACTTCATTGGGGCCTCTTACAGCTCTTGGAACTATCCATACACCAAACATGTTTGTATCTATGTTGCCGTCATCCTTTTCAAAACATTTTTTCTACCTGAACCCTAGGTATCAGTTCCTCATTTTTGCTCCCCCTCCCCCACCCTCATGAGCCCTTGATAAATTATAAATGATTACTATTTTCATATCGTACACCATCCACTGTCTCCCTTTACCCGTATTTCTGTCGTCCAGGGTGGGGTTGGGGTGAGCTATACGTCAATCATTGCAATCGGTTCCCCCTTGCTTCCACTACCAAGGACAACCTTTTCAATGAGCAGTGGTAGTACAGCTGTCACCTACGAAAGAATAAGGTTGGTCCCTTACCAGCAGGTATAGAAATTAACTCATAATGGTTCACAGGCTTAAATATTACAGCTAACAACTGCGACACAGAAGTAAATGTCTGTGACTCTGAGTTAGGTAATAGTTTCTTAAATAGGGCAAGAAAGGCAAAAGCAACAAAAGGGGGAAAAAAGGACTTCATCAAAATTAAAAATATCTGTGCTTCCAAACCCACAGAGTGGGAGGTAAATATTTGCAAATAATATGCCCGACAAAGGAGTTGGATCCAGAAGATGTAAAAAATTCTTACAAAAGAGGCAAGTAACTCAAATTTTTGAATCGGCAGAGAACCTGGATAATTTTCAGTAAATAGCAAAAATGCCCAATAAGCACATGAGAAGATGTTAATACCGTCAGGGAAACAGAAATCCAGTCCATTAGGGAAACAAAGCCGAGGCCACAATGAAACCTTGCCTCACCTCCTCCAGGCTGGCTACAAGGAAAAAGGGCCAGTAAGGGTCACAGATGCTGCTGTGAGTGCACCGACATGGGAACCCTGTCCCGTGTTAGCGGGAATGAAACAAGGGTGTAACCGTTAGACAACATGGGGGAGAAACTGGGGGACTGCAAATGGAGTCTGGGCTTTGTTTGGGGAGTGAGGAAAATGTTGGTCCCAACCCACCCACTAGCACCCTGGGAAGAGACCAGGCAATCTGTTGATCAAGATGACAGTCAAGACAAGGCGCCCGGTGGCACGGCTGCACCCAGGAGGTCGGAGGTTTGAATCTTCTCTGGGAGAGTGGTGGCAGTCGCTTCCAGAGAGATGGCGGCCCTACCCTGTCCCTCTGGGGTGCTGTGACTTGATGGCAATGGCTTGATAGTCCAGCGACCCTTTCAGCACAGTTTTCTGTAACAGAGACACGTGGGTTGGTCACCGTGAGCTGGAATCATCTAACAGCAATGGGTGTTGTTTCAGGCGTCCTGGGAGGAGTGATTGATGAAGCAGTCAAGTGAGAATCTAAAGGCTGGTGGTGTAAGCCCACCTAGGGGCATCTCGGGAGACAGGCCCCATGACCTGCTTCAGAAGCCAAGGCCTGAAACCCCTGGAGAGCACACGCAGTCACCACGAGTCAGAACCAAGTCACTGGCAACCAGCTGCGGTTCTGTTTTGATATGCTTGTTTGTGATGCCGCAGAAGTGGGTTGCTTTAAAATTTTGTATTTCTGAATTCCATCTCAATACATTTAAAAAACAAAAATACAGTGACACCACTTCTCACACAGTAGGGTGGCTTATAATAAACAGGACAAGGGTGCCATCCTCTCCACTCCCAAATTTGCTTCTCCAGAGAGTTCACTTTACAACACTTTATTCTTACAAAAGATACTTCAGTACCTGCTTTCACTCACAGTGAGTCGTTTCTGACTCACGCCCACCTTCTAGGACAGGGTAGGCTGCCATGGTGCGTTTCCAAGTCCGAAAATCTTTACAGGAGTTGAAAAGCATGTCTTTCTCCCATGGAGAAGCTGGTGGTTTCAAACTGCTCACCTTGTGGTTAGCGGCCCTGTGGGTAACCCACTAGGCCACTAGGGTTTATTCTCATTTTCTTTAATTAAAAAAAAGAATCCAACAAGGGTTTTCCCCTTTTATGAAAAAATGCTTAAAGCGAAAGCAGCATTGAGTCTCTGTTTGAGGAGAGCCGTGAGGGGCGGCAGACACTAGACTCCTTCCCCGGAAATGGCAGCACTGCAGCCTTCCCCCACAAGAGCTCTGAATTCTACCTGCAAACACTTCATGCTGGTGCAATTTTATTGATTTCAAGTAAGATCTGGTGATGTTGGGGGTCTGGGAGCATGCAAAATCCAACCCCCCTCCCCCCCCCCCCATAAATTCACAGTAATTTCTTCTTTCCTGTGTGCCATTTTGCTTAGATGAAAACTTTCATAGGAACATCCCACTTTCGGATGCGGGGAGGGGGGACACCTGCAATCTGTGCTGACAAGGAGGTTGGAATTTTGAAACCCTCGGACACGGGTGGTCAGGTTGTAGGCACGTTGGAAAACAGTTTGGCCGTTCCTTGAAATGCTAACCATGGAGCTACCACACCGAACCCACCGCCATCAACCACCGCCATCAACCAGGTGTGAACTGTGACGGCAAACAGAGGCCGTCTCAAGGCAGTTCTGCCTGGTCCGATCGGGTTGGTATGAGCTGGCACGGGCTTGCTGGTTTTGGAAGCTCTCAGGGGAGCAGACTGTGGAGTCACAGGTGGTTTGGAGCTACCAACATTTTGGTTAGCAGTCAAGTTCCTTCGCCATTGCACAGCCAGGGCTCCCTTGAGCTGGCAGTTCCACTCGGTACGTATCCAAGAGGAATGAAAACAGAGACAAGCACAAGCATACATGAACCTTCAATAGCAGCACTCGTCATCATCACTTTTTTGTTTGGGGGCATCACTGCCTCTGGTGGTCGTGGGCACTACCCAGTGCCGCTCCTGAGAGCCGCCGCTGGATGTGAACCGCCAAGCCCGCGGGCCGCGGTCCCGCACTCAGCCACTTCCGCCACCGGGGCTCCGCCCAGTCATGATAATTTTTAAGAAGGGAAACGATCATAAGGTCCATCACCTATGAGTGGATGAACATCAAGTCCTGAAGCACGCTACGGCATGGACAAGATCGGAAGACAGACTACAGTACGTGACAGAAAGCAAACACAAAAGGTCACATAAGGAATGAGAGGGATTCAAATGCTCATGGAGAAAATTCAACATTCTCAATTCCATGTTTGCATGAACTCCCTGAACCCCCTGTGTGACTCCATTCATATGAAAGAGCCAGAATAGGTAACTCCACAGAGACAGAAAGTAAATTGGTGGTTACCAAGGACTGGGAGAAGGGGTAGTGAAAGTGAACACACACACACACACACACACACACACATTTATTTTCTTTTGGGGATAATGAAAATTCAGGTTGTTACAGTAAACTAAAAACCACTGAATTGTATACTTTTATAAGTTTTATGGTTTGTGACTTAAATCTCAATAAAGCTGCTATACAAAAAATATATATGTGAAAGCATGTATATAAACCATAAAATTGCAAAATACTGGGCAAAAACCAGGGATTGTTATGATAGATGCAAAAAATACTGAGGGTTGTGAAATCATGAAGGTTCCCAGTAGCAGCAGCAGCAGCAGCAGCAGCAGTGAAATGGCTCATCTCTGAAACCACTATGTGCAGGGAGGGGAAGTGCCCAGCAGCTTGTTATATACGAGCCTTAAAATTTTCTGGTACTATCTGCTAATTTTGTGGCACATGTCTAATAATTTCCTTCTCACCTCTGACCCTGAAAAATGCATGAAAGCTGCCTGGGCGAAGAGAAAACCCCACATAAACCCACCCTGCTCCCTGGGTTAATCATCTATCTGCTTGTGTGGCCCAAGCCAAGCAAGAGGGAGCTAATTTAACTCCGTCCTCTCAGCAGGGCCTGGCTGACTGCTTCAGTTCAGTTCTCCCAGCTTCCCTCCGGAGCCCCTGGTCTCTGCTTAATTCCTGAGTGCATCTTCAAAAGGATGTGTCAGACACATCACTCCCTTGGCATCGAGTGACTGTTGCAGTCCAATATTTTGAACACACACCTCAGGGTCAGTAATGCTTATAAATATTAAATCCCCACAATCCCTAGCGAAGGGCTGGCCCATCGAGTGGGGATCAATAAACAATTCGCTTTCAAGACAATGGACTGTCAAGTAAGATCTGAGGGAAAGCTCAAAAAAAAAGGGGTTTCTTCTCACTTCCAAACAGGAAGGTGCAGACAGTAAGCGCTCTCTATGTGTGCTGAGGCGCCTTTTCTCAGCCCTCCCCGCAAAGCCCTGTGCCGCCACCATGCGAGGTGCCTTCCCAAACAGCCTCTAGCTTCCCTAGTGGCAGAGGTCACCGTGTGACCATGATCTCCCCAGCCATCTACGCGGAGATGACAGTGGAATAGGGAAGGAGGTGACTGCCGGCAGTGGGCAGGGAAAGGGAACCGAGATTCCAGTAGGTTCCTGCTGCCAGCTAGCTTTCTCTGCCTTCCCTCCTGACCCCCCTCCCTGAAGCTGCGGGCGCCCGGCCTGAGTCAGTAATCTTTCTGCCCGAGTCAATTTATTTTCTAATCTTGCAGCTCGCCTATAAAAGGCTCTCCCTGAGATTGATGATGACAGGCTGGGCAGCCACACAGATCAGCAGGACTCCCCCGTTAATTACCACCAAGGGAGGGGCGGCCCTGGTCCATGGGAGGAAAGAAAGAGGAGTGGTGCAGTCAGGGAAGGAAAGCAATGGCAGAGGCTGGAAAGAAAGAAAGAGCTGTCACCACCGCGACAGGGGACTTGGGGGAACCAAGGCTCCGGGAAGGAGAGGAGGGAAGGAAAACCAAGTCATCAAACCCACCCACCCACCCCCCGCTTTGCGGTGCACGCATAGGCTGGGGATACAGGACCGTAGCTGGGAAGGGCGCTGCATGAATGCTCGCAACTGCAGGGGTTATTATATTAAGTGGATTCCCATCCTTCGCCTGGTTTATATCCCGGTTCTTCCTATGGCACCCTAATAAAACTTGCCCAGGGTTTGATCACCAAGACAGGAAATGAAAGGAGCCAGACTCTCAGTGCGGAGCCCGCGATGACATCAGTATCAATTTGGAGGCAGTGGCCGATCAGCAGCGAGGTTGGAAGCAACAGGAACATTAGTTTGGCGTGGACTCTTCTCCATGAGAAGGGCTCCGAGTGGCCATTTTGGGAGATTCTGTTTGCTTCCTTTGCCAGCGATACCCCCTGTCCCATCGCCCACCTCCCCCAAAGCTTTTGCTTTAAGCTTCCAATTAAGTACCGTTCCTCAGACCCTGCTCCTAACACACACACTGACGCCGCCGCCACCCCTTTTCCCCTCTTGGGAATGCACTTTTCCAGAGTCACCGCGCTCACACGTCTCCCAAGCAACGTGCTCTCTGGTGTAAATCATCAAAGCGGCAGAGGTGGACGATGGGACGAAAACAAAGCTGATGGACTCCCAGGTCACCAAGATGCTTGTGAGCGAGTGTGTGTGTGTGTGTGTGTGTGTGTGTGTGTGTGTCTCGGATGGGTAGGAGAAAGAGACTGCATCTAAGTTCAGTGCCATCCACAAAGTCTAGACGTCTTTGATCTCATCACTACCATGATTCCTGGGACCGGTAACTGCGGGGCTCCTTGGAGCTTGGGGTGATTACCAAAATCCCAAGGCTGCGCGGACCGAGGCAGTCTGTGATGACTCACAGCGACCCTGCAGGAGACAGAACTGCCTTTCAGTGGGTGCCGGGTCTGAAGGCTGCGGAAGGCAGCCTCATTTTTCTCCTAGGGAGCAGCTGCTGGAGTCGAATGGCTGACTGTTCAGTTAGTTGGCAGTTCAGCACTTAACCCACTGCCCCCCACTCCCCAGAGCCCCTTTCCTCAGCTCAGGAGCAGCAGCCCAGGAATGAAAGGACATGGGCTCTCAAGTGTCAACTCCTGTGGGCCTGTTTCCTCGCCTATCAAGAACAACAGTAGTCTTAACTATATAGATAGATGTCAGAATAGCTATTAAAGTACTTTCCCCAAACCAGGAGAGTGTGGGGCAATGGTTCCTCCTCACTCTAGAGCTTCCCCTCCCCTCCCTTTTATCACTTTTATAGTTGGATATGATACTGTGGGAGAGAACAAAAGGCAAGAATTTGGCTCCTCCCTGAAGTGATGGACAGACAAGGTTAGTTAAGGGTGAATCAATCTGAAAAAAACTGTTCAGAACCTTTTCCCAAGAAAAAAACCAGTGCATGCTTGAGCACTAGGTGATCAAAAGTAATTGGGGTGGAGGCGGGCGCTGAGACCCGGTGGCATAGTGGTTGAGTGTGGGACTGCGGCCCATTGGCTTGGAGGTTCAAATCCAGCAGCAGCTCTCCAGGAGCAAGGCTGGGTAGCTCCCACGACCACCAGAGGGCAGTGATGCCCCCCCCAAAAAAAAGTTATTGGGGGAAACTCTAAATGTGGATTAGTAGCATAACTTTAGATGGACACTACTTCAAGAGTGTTGAATCCGAGCTGTAGTCATTGAGGGATTATTTATTTATAGTAGTAAATAATAAAGAAAACATAAGTGTCACTCAACATTCAACAGGGCACCTCATTTGCCTCAGAACAGCAATGAACACAGAAATGGAAAAGGAGAGTTAAGAAGGGTATAGAGAAACCGTAACGCCTTCCCACCCATGGCTCCCTCCCTCCCCCCCCTGTGGAAATGGTGCAGAGGGTTCTCCACAATCCCAATCACAGGCACAGAAAATACCAACCAAACTCACGGCCACTACAGCACAAGGTAGAACTGGCCCTGCACAGCAGTAAAAAGTCTCGTCTTTCTCCAGGCTGGTGATTGTGAACGGCTGACCCGCCAATTAGCAGCCTAATACAGAGCCTAGCCTGCGGCCAGGGCCCTGGAGGGCACACGCATACCCGCACAGCAGTGCTTGTCCCGGCACTTTCCACAACAGCCGACAGGGGGACACAATGAGTGGATGAGCGCATCGTGTCCATAGATACACGAGATCCACAGAGCCGTCCCCATCCATGAGGTTCTGATGCATGCTACGGACAGCACCGGTGAACAATTACACGCTGTGCTGAGCGGCTTACTTCACCACAAAACGACAGCTACGGAGTGATCTCACAGAGACGCAAGACGGTCAGTCATGGTTAGCAGGGTTGGGGGCATAGGGCGAGAAACCAGTTGTTTGAAGGACACTGTGTTTACAGTAATGGTGATGGCATGTTTTGGATAAAGTTAGCGATACTGGAGACAGCATCAAGAATGTCATCAATGTCACTGACTTATGTGACAAATGTGAAAGTTGTGTTGGCGAATGTTTTGGTATATGTGCTT
>PVJH01031827.1:0-23323 GCA_004026705.1 Nesogale talazaci
CAAAGTTTGTTGATCCATTCATCTATTGATGGAAATTTAGGTTGCTTCCAACTCTTTGCAATTGTGAATTGTGCTGCAATAAACATTGGCGTGCATACCACTGGCTGTGGTTTATTTCTTGCCTCTTCTGGGTGTATACCCAATAATGGGATAGCTGGATCATAAGGTAGCTCAACTTCCATTTTCCTTAAGTATCGCCAGACTGCTTTCTATAGTGGCTGTACATATCCAAATGACCACCAACAATGTAGAAGTGTTCCCATTTCGCCACATCCCCTCCAACATTTGTTGCACTCTGATTTTCTGATCTGGGTTAGCCTCAAGGGTGTTAGATGATATCTCATGGTTGTTTTGATCTGCATTTCTCTGATGGCTAATGAGCGGGAGCATTTTCTCATATGTTCATTGGCCATGTGGACCTCCTCCCTAGTGAAGCTTCTTTTCATTTCTTTTTCCCATTTCTTCAAAGGGTTATCTGTTTTCCTCTTCTTGCAGGGTATTGTAGATTTTTTTAATAAGCCCTTTGTCTGTTGTATCGTTACAAAAAATCCTCTCCCAGTCTGTGGATTGCCTGGCTACCCTCTTGGTATAGTCCTTTGATGCACACATGTGTTTTATTCTTAGTAAGTCCCATTTGTCAATTTCAGGTTCCCCTTCATGTGTACCCTGTCCTAGTGCGGTTAGCCTTTGTATTCCCTGGGTCAAGGTTCTTAGGTTTTCCCCATTTCTCTCGCTAATGGTTCTGATGGTTTGTGGTTTTACTTCCAGGTCTGTGATCCACCTCGAGTTTGTTCTTGTGCATGGAGTGAGGTTGAGATCCTGTTTCATTTTTCTACACGTAGATTTCCATTGTCTCCAGCACCATGTGTTGAAAAGGGCATCACCCGCCCATTTGATACTTTTGGGGCCCTTGTCGAAAATCAGTTGTCTATATGCTAATGGTTTTATTTCTGGGTTTTCTATTCTTTTCCATTGATCTGTGTATCTGTCATTATGCCAGTACCATGCAGTTTTGACCACTGTGGCTTTGTAGTAAGTGTGAAAGTCAGATAAAGCCAGCCCTCCGACTGTGTTCTTATCCTTGAGGAGATCCCTGCTAATTCTGGGCTTTTTCCCTCTCCATATGAAGTTTGTGGTCAATTTTTCCAGTTCTCTGAAGAAGGTTTTTGGTATTTGGATTGGGATGGCATTGAACTTATAAAGTACCCTGGGTAGGATAGACATCTTTATTATATTGAGTCTCCCAATCCATGAGCATGGGATGTTCCTCCATTTGTGGAGGTCGCTTTTCGTTTCCTGTAGTAGGGTTTTGTAGTTTTCTTTGTAAAGGTCTTTTGTTTTTTTGGTCAGGTATATCCCTAGGTACTTCAATTTAGTCTTGGCTATTGTGAATGGAACTGCTTTCTTGATCTCCTCTTCTGTGGTCTTGTCAGATGTGTAGAGCAGACCAATCGACTTCTGTTTGTTGATCTTGTATCCTGCCACCCTTCCATAGTCCTCTATCGCTGTTAGTACTCCGGATGTGGAGCTCTTGGGATTTGCGATGTACAAGATCATGTCATCAGCGAATAATAATAATTTGACCTCCTCCTCTCCCATTTGGATACCTTGAATGTCTTTCCATTGTCTTATGTTAATTGCTAAAACCTCCAGTACTATAATGAATAGAAGTGGGGATAATGGGCATCCTTGTCTAGTCCCCTTCTTCAGTGGGATTGATTTAGTCTTTTCTCCATTGACTATTATATTAGCTGTTGGCTTCTCATAGATAGCTTGTATTAACTTGAGGAACTGTCCTTCTATTCCTATCTGTCTGAGTGTCTTGATTAGGAAAGGGTGCTGGATATTGTCAAATGCTTTCTCTGCATCTATAGATATTATCATATGGTTCTTATACTTCATCTTATCAATATGATGTATAATATTGATGGATTTATGGATGTTAAACCATCCCTGTGTCTCTGGCATGAATCCTACCTGATCCTGATGTATTATGCTTTTTATATATTTTTGTATTCTATTGGCCAATATCTTGTTGAAGATTTTTGCATCTATGTTCATTAGTGATATTGGTCTCTAATTCTCTACTCCTGTGGGATCCTTTCCCTGTTTGGGTATCAAAGTTATGCTGGCTTCATAAAATGAATTGGGGAGTTTTCCATCCTTCTCTATACTCTGGAGTCTGTTACTTTTATACATAATATATAAATCTATGTACATAGGCCTAAAGCCCTATCATTATAACTTAATATATTTACATATATGCATGCCTTTATTTATACTTCTATAAATAGCTTTTGCCTCCTAGTTCTTTCCTCTATTTCCTTTTATTTTCCTCCTCCCCACTATGATGTTCACTCTTTAGTCGATTTTCAGTAATTCCTCTCGGATACATTGCACTTGATTCAACCCAGCCAGGCATCCTACACCCTCCTTGACATTGATTTTACATCCTTTGTCCCTGAGTCTGTTGGCTCCCCACTCCTCCTCCTCTCCCATATCCCCCCAGAACCAATTGTTTTGTCCTTGTTTGTCCTGCCTACCCTATTTAGATAGACATGGAGAAAGAGAAAAGACAGTGAGAAAAAACCTATAAAATGTTGCACGTCTGTCTGTTGACCTTTAGAAACATGTTCCAATTGGGTCTGATGAGGTGCTAAGTCCAGCCCCCGGGTCAGAAGTCCATTTTTGGGGTCCCTCGGGGACTTTGTTACTCTGCTCTCCTTGCTGCTGGTTGTGGTCCCTTCATGTTGTGCTCCACTGTGTATTGAGCAGACTGGACTGGATTTCTTTGTATGCATATAAATAGTATTTTTATCACAGATGGCATTGTACTTAAAGCTAGATCTTGAAGTATTCTTTTTTTGTGGGCATCACTGCCCTCTGGTGGTTGTGGGAGCTACCCAGCACTGCTCCTGAGAGCCACCGCTGGACTTGAACTGCCAAACCCGCAGGCCGCAGTCAAAGCATCCTTTTTGATGTTGGATGGGATGTCATTCCTAGTGAATCTCTCATTCATGACATTGGGAACCATAAGATTTTCTAGTTCAAATTGGCCAATACCAGTCCGTATCAGTTCACTAATACTTAGGTTTTTTTTGGGGGGGGGGCATCACTGCCATCTGGTGGTGGGAGTAGGAGGCCCAGCCTTGCTGCTGGATTTGAACCTCCAACCTAGTGGGCTGCAGTCCGGCGCACAACCACTACGCCTCTGGGGCTCAGCTGGTCATTAATACTTAGAATATTGATCTTTATGCACTCTATTTCATTGTGATAACTTCCAGTTTTCCTAGATTCACACTTTGTACATTCCAACTTCCACTTACAATAGATGTTTGCAACTTGGTTCTTCTCAGCATGAGTCATGCCCTATCACCAAGGGAAGGTCCCGAAGGGTTTACTCCTGAAGGTTTTTACTCCATCCATGTCATTATGGTCAACTTTATACTGAAAATGGTGCTCTTTCGCACTCATATTGTGAGGACCCTCCAACCTGAGGGGCTTATCTTCTGGCACAGTACCTGACAATGTTCTGCATCTAGTCATGAGGGTTTCTATAGATGACATTATTCCATTACTAACCCTAAGGTTTCCACTGGCTAATCCCTCTGAAGGGGACAGCTTAATGCTTCTTTTAGGCCATTCTTAGTCTGGAAACTCTGCTGAAATCTGCTCACTTTGGGTGATCCTGATGGCATGTGAAATGCTAGTGATATATTTTCCACCATCACAACACTCAAGTCACCACAGTAGAGCAAGCTGACAGACAACTGGTGGCCCCATCTCTTGGTAACTACTGATAAACTGTTGTCTGTATGTGTTTGCCTATTCTACATTCTTCATATAAATGGAGTTTATCATTATTTATCCTTTTGTGACATTTTATTCAGCACGATGTTTTCCAGGTCTATCCATGTAGCATGAATCAAAATTTCCTTTTACTTCATGGCTGAATTCCATCGTACGCATGTGTACATATATATACACATGCACACAATAATTTGCTTGTCCAGTCACCTGTTGATAGACACTTGAGTTGTTTCCACTTTGAGGCAATTGTTCTGATTTTAATAGAGAGTTGTGGGAAGTGGAGAATGGGAAGACAGTGTCTACAGATGACTCCTTTATTCTCCTATATTAAGAAGCCTGGCAGACTGGGTTCCTGGGGTGGAGGGAGGCCTTCCCCTTGTAGAGCTGCAGGTGAGTCCCAGTCACATCCTCATAATTAATGTCATTCCCTACGATATCCTCCCATCATAGAGCTACATTAACGCTACCTCTTACAAGCACCTGACTGATTGCTATCTGGCCGGCAGCTATCTGATTACTATCTGGCCAGCATCAGGAGCAGACATGCTCTATTGCTCTCCAGACTCTGAAGACAGCCACTCTCCCTTACCTGCTGGCGTTCTGTTACTTCCCCAATGAACTCGGGGGCCTTGATGGTTAGGGTACACCCCACTTTGTTACATATATGGTTACTTGTAATTAGTGGGGTTTGCACACCCGTGCCGTGCATATAAGCCTGGGTTGGAAATATATTCTCTCTCTCTGCGTGGGCCTGGCTCCTAAAGTCATGGTGGTCCCAGAGGCCAGCACTTGCATGCCTTATTTTGTCCCATGTCTCTTTAATTTAGCCCCTCAATTGCACAACCACCCCTTGGGCCCATTCAATTGTGAGGGCTGGAACGTGAAACACCAACTTATGGCTGATCAGTCGCACATGTGAACCGCCCACTGTTACCGGTGTTTAAGGGCTGGCTCAGAAGGATTCCTGACTTCTTAACCGCTGGTTCTCAAGAGCTGGTACATGTTCACTTCAAGACGCAGATGCCAGAGGGGATCAGCAGCCACTGGGTCTGAGAGCCTGGGCCTGCAGCGTTAGAGAAGACTACATTTCCCAGAAGCCTCACCTCCCAAGGCCTGCCTCCAGCTTCCAGAAAACTGTTGCCACGGAGACGGGCTAACAGCGCAGACTGCCCTCCAAAGGGGTAAGGAGGAAGCCTGTGGCTACACCCTGCCTGAAGGGGTAGTGGGGTTGGGGGTGGTGAAGAGAGTTGTTTCAGCCTAACTTTCTCTCTGTGTGTGTGTGTGTGTGTGTGTGTGTGTGTGTGTGTGAGAGAGAGAGAGAGAGAGAGAGAGAGAGAGAGATTTAGAAAGAGGCTGCTGTTGGACTCGAGGAAACAGAGCAGCTCCAGGGAAGGACTGACTGGTGGTTTGGGAAGGATCTTTTGGGCCTCTGGGGAGGGTCCAGGAAACCAACTACAGCTGACAAGGCCGCCTGGTGCGGGTTCTGGTACCTGTGTGCTCAAGGTCTTCTCACAAGGTCTGCCCAGTTGTCTGCTGTCCTCTGGCACCCTGGTCTTATTCCCATCACATGCTTTCTTTACTCACCCCCACCATCCCTTCTAGACCTTACCCTAGCCATTCAGCCACTGAGAACATGGCTTTCGCAGTGAGAGATGCAGGGGTTCCGATCTCAGATCTGCCACTTCCTAGCTCTGTGGCCCGGGCCAGTGCACTGAGCATCTTTGGGTCCATCTGCACTCTCCTAGCAGGCCTACCTTTGAGCAGCCTAGGGGGAGGGAGAAGAGGCTCAGGGTAAAATGCTGGGCATCATGCCTGGCACACAGTAGATCTTTAGTCAGCACCTGGCAATCGTTACTACCTCTCTCCCTGGACCCACATCATTGTGTCAACCCACCCAACCTCTGTGCCAACCCACCCAACCTCTGTGCCAACCTCTGTTAGTGCAGCTCTCCAACAAGCTTCCTGAGCCTGGGAGCACAAGATGCCTGAACTGGATAGAAAGCACCGGTCCTTCCCCTCGAGTTGCAGAGAGGAAAACTGAAAGACCTTTCACCTTGGTGACATTTCTCAGGGACCAGTGGGTGGGGCTTATGGAGACACATATCCTTTCCAAGGTGAAGGATAAGTCACAGTTTCTGGCCCCTCCTGTGGCACTGCCTGGTGGCCCCTCTGGTTTCAAAAGGCAACATCTTACTTACTTGGGTGTGCTGCTGCTTTGGCCCAGTGGACAAGTGGTTCGGAAAGCTGCTTGCTTGTTCTGAGTGGAACCCAGAGGGGCAAAGACTGTGCCACAAGTCTGGGCTGCGTGCAAGCCACTATGTCCCTTGGGTCAGATGGCCGGGAAACCCAGTGGTGTCTGCGGTACCTGTGGCAGACTGGACAGTTTTGGGGGGTCTTCATAGGCTCCTGTAGGTCAGTCGGGAGCCCTGGGGGCACAGTAGTTAAGACTAAGGTGCCCACCAGCTGACCCAAGAGAAAAAGATGTGGCCATGGGCTTCTACAGTGACAGCCTTGGAGATGCTGTGAGGGCAGTTCTTCGCTGCCCTTTAAGATTGCTGTGAGTTGGAATCAATTTGAGGGCAATTTTTTTTTGTTTTGGGGGTACCTGTGAAGCACAGGACAGTCCCCTAGCAATGCCCTGCCATGCTCTGCAGATTTCAGTTCCTTGGTAGGTGCCCTCCTTTGAGAAACAGACTTGATCTGTTGCGGGACATAGGTGAGATCGGGTCAGGTGCCCGCTGTTAACTTCGCTGCAAAGATAGACTCAGGCCAGGTCAGAGAGAAAGAAAAGGAAAGTCTATTCCAGGTTTTGTGACCCTACAGTCACGCCTCTTGCATTAACATTGCTCACCAAGAAAAAGATACTCATCTTAACTAATATACTAAAAGGGACCGGCATTTTAAGTCTGGTTCGCCTACTCCTGCCCAAACAATGTCTTTGTGTTAAAGTTGCAGAAAGACACTTCTCCTTGATCCAAAAGAACTTTAAGAAGAATCGTAGCCTTCATTAATTCATGGTTGAAGTCACCTTAAACCAGCTCCCTGCCCTCACCCAACTCCCACTCCTGGACACAAGTGATCTCACTGACCCTCCTCCTTGGGCCGACAGTGGCTGTTCTGAGAGTTCTTCTCTCTCCCCTAGTCCAGAAGGCTGGTGCTTCCAATATGGAGGTCCTGAGGGAAAAGGTGGAAGAGGAGGAGGCTGCCGAGCGGGAGGAGGGGGTAGAATACCCCCCCAGGCTTGAGAAAATGACAAAGCCACCCCGGAAGGAGACCGCCATCCTGACTCAGGAAATGCTGAGAGAGATGGAGCAGAAGCTGGCAGAGATTGAGGTCCCCACTCCAGTGGAGGCCCCGTGAGTGTCCCCGTTGTGGGCTGGGGATGGGGAGGCAGACAGAATGGTGGTGCCTGGGCTGCGAGGCAGGACCAGGACAGAAGAGTGAGAGGTTGCCTTTCATCCTGCGCAGTGTGAGTCTCACTAGCTGTGTGACCTTGGGCAAGTCAATTAACCTCTATGTGCTGAGTTCTTCCAACTGCTTCCAAGAGTGGCTGATAACCATGGTCGAAGTGTGGAGGCAGGAGGAAGAGATAGAATCCATCATGGACCGAGGATACTCCAGGTGCCATGTGCTGCCTTGCAAACTAATATCACCCTTCCTGCTGGTGCAGGGACCAAGACATCATCGACGTCTCTAAGCTGCCCCTTTCCTACAAAAGCAACACACCCAAGGAGGACCAGCTTCTACAGGTGGCAGACAACTTCTCCTCCCAGTACAGCCACCTGTGTCCAGACCGAGTGCCTCTCTTACTGCACCCGCTGAATGAGTGCCAAGTGCCCGTAAGGCTGGGGAGGGTGTTGGGCGGGGCAGGGATGGGGCAGACAGTACGGGGAGGGGCGGGATGGAAGAGGGCGAGGTGCAGAGCAGTGGGCAGGGGAGGGGGGCAGGATAGGAACAGGGGGCAGAGAGCAGGGGCAGAAGATGGTAGCTGGAGTTCCCAAGGTCTCCAGCCAGAGTCAGACCTCGCCCAGTTTCATCCACTCAAAGGCCAGCAGCCCCAGTGGGAAGCACAGGCCACCAGCTCAGAGCTCAAGTCCAGAGGGAAGCTGGACTCTTGCGTGTGAAGCTCTCCATTATAAATGCTGGCAGCTCATACAAATATTTCAAATCACCTGGTGGGCAGAACAAGACAGATCTGTAGATCCCTGTCAAGTCAGTGGGCAGCTGTTTTGCAACCTTTAGACTCATTCCGCTTACAGATGGGGAAGCTGAGGACCGGGGAGGTTCAGAAATCTGCCCTGGGCCCTGAAACTGGGACTGCTACATGTTCACGTGCTTCTCTGTCCATCAGTGGACAGGACTGGCCTCTGGGTCTGGAGACTGTAACAGAAGGATGTGCAATTGCCTGTGACTAGAAACTCCCAGTGGCCCAGTGGGGGGGGGGGGGGGAGGATTACAGTTGGGAACAAGAGCAGCCCTGATTTGGATGGGGAAGCCTGGGAGGCACTTCTCCTTACCCCTTTGTGCTGATTTTCTCCGTGTCTAATCTGCTCTTTTTAATTATCTCAAAAGGGATTTAATGAATATGGCCCCTTTAATATATATGTATATATATGTATTTATTTATATATATAAAGAAAACCCTCTTCAAAATAGAATTAGATCCACAGGTAGAAGAGTCAGGATGCCCTTGAGGGACATAACGCCATCGTAGGACCCCCTAGTGGTATGGTGGGTTTTACACATGGGCAGCTCATCGCAAAGTCAGGAGTTCAAAACCACCAGCTGCCCTGCAGGAAAAAAAAGGAGGCTTTCTATTCCCATAAAGAGTTGCAGGCTCAGGAACTCACGGGAGTCATTCTGCATTGTCCCATCGGGTCCCTCTAAGCGGGCAGCTCCCGGAGTGGGGTGGGGGGCAGTGATTTTTGTCCTGTTTTGTAAAACTCCATCTAAGCACCAGGTCCATACTTTGCAGAAGTTCGTGAGCACGACCCTGCGGCCCACGCTGATGTCCTACCCCGACCTCTACAACTGGGACACCTGCGCCCAGTTTGTCTCCGACTTCCTCACCATGGTACCCCTGCCTGACCCCATCAAGCCGGTCAGTGTCAGCCACCGCAGGCGGCACCCTTAGGTCCCTGAGGTGTAAGATGGGAAGGCAGACCGAGGCTGGGGCATGGCAGCTCAACTGGGATCAGGCGACACAGCCTCTGAGCCTGTCTATACCTGGGGGTGGGGGTAAGGTGGGTCGAGGGGACTCTGAGAGGGCTGGGCACTTGCCCAAGGTCTGGAGCAGGTCTGGAGGGCATAGCTTTCATGACTACAGAGTTGGGGAAAGGAGAGGGTTGCCTGGTCCCAGCTCAGAGCCTGGGGTCCCCATTAAGAAGGGAGAAGGGAAGGACAAAGGGAAAGAACTGTCAAAGGAAAGAGAAGGACAGGGTGGCAGTGAGGAAGTGGCGGGCATTTGGGAATCTAAAAACACAGACACCCTCCGAGAGCTTGGGACCCAGAAACAAGCTCAGAGCCTCTCCAGCCCAGAGGTGACTCTGCAGGAGCCAGAATCCCTATCTAAGTGGACTCCCTCACACTGCAGCTGGCACCGGCCCTCTGCGGACGGGCTGGGGGATGGGGGCTGTGACTGGTGGGGCATCCGGTGCCAGCTGCACTGACCAGCCCGCTCTGCCCAGCCCACGCACCTGTACTCCCCCACCACGGTGCTCCAGCAACAGAAGGGCAACTGCTTTGACTTCAGCACGCTGCTCTGCTCCATGCTCATCGGCTCCGGCTACGATGCCTACTGCGTCAACGGCTACGCCTCCAAGGACCTGTGCGCCATGGACCTGACGCGGGAGGTGTGTCCGCTCACCACGAAGGTCAAGAAGGTATGGCCAGCACCTGCCCCCCGGCGAACCCCTTCCTGGGTTACCAGTTCCCGCTGCATCTAAGACAACCCAAAGGGGGAGGAGGGAGGGGGGAGATAAGTTGGGGAAGTCATGGTTTAGCAATTCCTTGAGAAGTTGACTTTGAGTGACTCAATGTGACAAAGTAGGGATTTCTGGGACTAGTACCGAAGCAGATGGACACGTTGGGTTTTTTTCCTTAAGATCATCTCTCTTGTGGTTAGCCTAACCGTCATCCCACAAGGGCTCCAACACATTCTATGACCCAGATGAACCTTGAAAACATGCTGAGTGACACCAAAGGACCAGTGCTGTGAGCTCAGGCATGTGAACTGTCCGTGTAGGTAAATGCAGGTGAGTGGTGGGACCAAAGGAAACGCACTGACCTCAAGTCTGTTCAGAGTCATAGTAATCCTACAGGACAGGGTGGAAGTGTCTCGGCAGTTTTCAGGGCCTGTCAATCTTTACAGGAGTAGAAAATCTCTTCTTTCTCTTGAGGAATGGCTCATGACTTCAAACTGCCGACCCTGCGTTTGTAGCCCAAGGCACACCCACGGCATGCCTGATGGGCATCATCCGGTCCATTCAATCTCATAACAGTCTTCTGTATGACAGAGCAAGGTCTTCAGCCACCAGCACCACGGTGCCCAGAGAAAAGGTGCATGTCATCAAGGACTTTATTTTACTTGGGTCCCTAATCAATGCCTGGGGAACGAGAGATCAAACAATGGAAAACTGCGCTGGTTCCATCTGCTGCAAGAGACCTCTTCAAGATGTGGAAGAAGGATGATGGCTCACCTGGCCCAAACTATGGTGTTTTGCTTTTCATGGATTAGTGTGAGTTTTATTTTTCAAAGAGCTTTTGATCTGTTGTCCACTCAGTGACTCGGGAAGAGTTTGTTTCCTATTGGTTGGCTACCGACTTAGTCTGGGTTGATCAAAGAAACAAATCCAGGGAGACGCATGTGTGTAAGAGAGAACTTTATGTCAAGGAGCAACTGTACATTAAGAAAACATCACAGCCTAGTCCAGATCAAGTCCATATGTCCAGTATTACTCCACCTGTCATTACCAGTCCATAAATTCCTCTTTAGACTCATACAGCACATGCAGTGATGCTGAGTGCAGGAAGATCACAGGCTGGTGGGTGGAAAGTCTTGTGGATCCAGTGGCAGTGGAAGCATCTCAGTGTTGGCGTGTGTCTTCACTTGTCTCTTCCAGCTTCAGGTCTCTGACTGCATCAGCGTAACTCCATGCAGCTTGTCAATAGGACTGTCTCGCAGGGAGACCAGCAGAGAGTCTATCTGGCCTCCAGGGAGCTATTTATGTCCTTCACACCTCCAAATGAGGTCATCACGCTGCGACCTGGTTGACAAGCTCAACTCTATCCCTTCACTCTTCATTGTCTCAAGTTGACACCAGATGACATAACCACGCCAGCCGGCCATCCTCACAATGGATCATCTCTCTTCTCACTTCCCCGCTGGGTTTTCTGTTTCCCTTCCTTCTCCTCTTGGAGCATTTCTGGACTTCGTCCTTAGAAGAAATGCTGCCCTCTGAGCTTAAATGGTTCACTATTCCAAGGTGTTCACACCTCTTCCCTTTAGACCTGTTTATGATAAGGGCTGAACTTTGAGCCCTGGGGGTGACTTCTGCTCCAGACCCGAAGAGTGACAGGGTTCCACTAGTCTCTCTCTGATCAGGAAGCCTGGTCTTTTCAATTGCCTCATGGTGTAGGAGTTACACCTTGGGCTTTGAACTACAAGGTCAGCAGTTTGAAACCCCCAGTTCCTCTTCGGGAGAAAGATGAAGCTTTCTATTCCCCAAAACAGTTACCGTCTCAGAAACTCACGGGGGCGGTTCTACCTCGTCCTGTAGGGTCACTGCTAGTCGTCGTTGATGGTAGTAAGTTTGAGGGGGGGGGTTCATATGCGTGTGGGAACCGGATCAAGGAGCAAGGCAGGCTGAAGAAGAATGAATGCCTTGGAAGGAAGGCATTGGCGAAGAGTGACTGAACCAACCACAGCCGTGAGAAAGAAGGAACTTGTGTTAAAAGAAGTCCAGAGAGAATGCTCCATTGCAGCGGGGCGGGAGGACTTCCTCCAGCATACTGTGGACATGTTTTCAAGAGGGCTCACTCCTCAGAGCAGGCTCTGTCAGAGGAAGCCAGCCTTTAACAACCAGAGGATCCATAGATGCACTTGTACGGTGGTAATATCTAAAGGGTATAGGAAAGTCATAGGGTATAGGAAAGACAGGAGAGAGAAAAAAGTAAAGGAGTCAGACACATTTTGTGGTAGCATGCTTACCTCAGCCCTTCTTGAAGGTCCACACAGAGGTGGGAGAAGAGAGAAGGGAGAGAAAGGGTGGCTATATTAACTTGGGATATTTATTGGTAGCCATTACACATACATATTCAGAAGTCACATACATCACAACATAGGTGGTAACTACATCGAGGTCCCTGAGCTCACAGGTGAGGAAGCCTAATACCTGCATTGGGGGAAGATATGGGGCAGGGGATGGGGGTGGTATGCCACAACGGAGGAGACTTCTGCTTTTATAGGGAAATATAATCCACCATGTGCTCACTGTCAGGCAGCATAGCTGTGAGGGGAGAATCTGTGGAAATGATATGCATCTGTGGCAGGATGATGTATGTGGACTTTAACTTATCAAAGTGGTGGCTTTCCTCCCATGGAACACCAGCTTTCCAGATCCCCTCTGTGATATGTTAGGGAAGAGAGTCCTCGTCCTGTTTCCCACAAGGACCTAGGACTTAGTACTACTGGGGGTCATGGGAAAGAAGGAGGCACTCCATGGGATGGATTGCTACCATGGAAAGCTAGGAGGAGAGGGTTATGTCTCCTGAGTGCTGGAGGGCAAGCTGCTACACCTGCTCCTCTCAGAACAGTCCTCCCCCTGACCTGGGGGCTCCTCCTGCACTTCCTCACTTGACAGATGATGAACCTCAGGGCCAGAGAAAAGAGAAAGTTCCAGAGCTGAAGCTGGGGCTCTGTCTCCTGCTAGGATCAGAATACCCCATCCCCAGAGATTGGTCACCAGTGTGTGCACAGGGACAGCGTAACTGGGTCAAAGCCACTGCCCCCTTTCTCTCCTTGGGTGGCAGGTCGTCCAAGAGGAGGAGAAGGCCCCTGCCAAGAAGTACGCCATAAGACCCCCCAGGGACCTTAACAGCAAGTTTGAGCAGGAGCAGGAGAGGAAGAGGAAGGAGGGAATCAAAGCAGCGGAGGAGAAGCGGCTACAGGAAGAAGAAGAACGCCTTCTGGTGAGTCCACAGTGCTAGACCCCCACCCTGTGCTCACCTCACATGAGTGAGGATTCTGACACATTGGAGGGACACAGTGGATTTCACAGACCCTAGTGCAGGTCTGACATTCTCCTTGTCCCAGACTTGTTACTGGGTACATACCTATATAACCCTGCCATCCATCCATCCATCTACCAACCCACCCACCCACCCACACACACACTGACCCACCCAACCATCCACTGACCCACCCATCCATTCAGCCATGCACCCACCCACCCACCCATTCATCCACTTTCCTTTCATCATTCAACTTCCTACATCAACTCCCACCATCCATTCTCCCATCCTTCCCAAGTATCCTCACATCTCCTCCCATCACTCTTCCAACTTTCCCTCTTTCCCTTCCATCCTCCCATCTCTTCTTCCTTCCACCCGCATTCTTCTCTTCCTCCAGCCCTTCCCCCACTCCTTTCCACCTCCCACTGATGGAGTCTCTTCTTTGGTCCTGGGCCCTGAGGTTCCAATGACGAACTTGACAGTCATCCAGTCCTAGTCCACCCAGAGGGAGGTCAACAAGAAAGTCACATGGGATTTCTCATGACCTTTCTTTGTCTGGAATCCTACCCAGAAGCACAGCACATAAAGCCAGTCACCCTAGAACCCCATCTTCCCATTTTTAAAACAAAAGGTTTTCTTGGCGCTTCATACACGTCACATACAATTCAACAGTTCAATCTTATCAAGAAGACTTGTCCAACCATTACCATAATCCTCCCATCTTCTTCCTAAGAAAACAGGCTCCCCTGGGGTGATGTCCTCAAGCCAGTGGTACACTCTAGGTCAGGACTCGGCTCTCCCAACCACCCATCCCCACCATCTGGCCATGGCCACCCCCTCTCCTGTGCAGGAGGCAGAGAAGATGGCACCGGACTCCCTGCATGGCCTGCGTGTGCACGCCTGGGTTCTGGTGCTGTCGGGGAAGCGAGAGGTGCCCGAGAGCTTCTTCATAGAACCCTTCACAGCCCGCAGCTACAGCACTCAGGATGAACACTTCCTGGGCATCGAGAGCCTGTGGAACCACAAGAATTACTGGGTCAATATGCAGGACTGCTGGAACGGCTGCAAGGTGCCTGGGGCAGGAGGGGGGTGGGTGAGGGGCCAGTGAGGGTAGCAGGCACAGGGAGGGGGAGCGGCAGGGGACACTGGTCAGATCTGTGGGGAGGTAGGGCTTTGCATGGCCCCTCAATTTGGTCCCCGTTGCCACTGTTGTGCCCACAAGTAACCCTCCTCATATCATGGTTCACTATCTTTTGATGGGTGTATATTTTTACTGTGGGTCGTTGGTGCTGTGTCCTGAGAGCACTGTACTGAAGTGTAACAAATAGGCAGGGATACTGAGCAAACCGCTCCATGGAGGCTCAGAAACTGAGCACTGATGGAGGAGGAACTGGATGCTCGGACGACAGGTGCCCCTTTGTGTCCAGTTACTCACCAGATATGAGCATTCTGACTCAAGGCTGCCCTCTGGTCTGGGGAGCCTGCACGCTGTGGGTCCCTCAGTGGATCCCTTCGAGGATCTGGAAGATCACCAGACCTTTCTTCCCGGAGTCTCTGAGTGGATTGGCATTTCTAACCATTCGGGTAGCAGCAGAGCACATGAACCAGTTGCATCACGCTTTCCCCCAAAGGCATCCCTGTGTTCTCACTGCAGGTGAATGATGCTGATTAGGGTATGTGCCCTCTGACCCCTTCCCGCTGACCTGCGCTGAGCCACGTGCTGCTTATTGGGTGGATTCTCACTCCAACCAACCCCATGTGCCACAGGGTCAACCTTCTCCAGAGGGCGGCTGGGTTTCTTCCCAAGGGTTTCACAGTTCGATTGCCCAGTCCTCGAGAAAAAGAGTTGTGTCTGGATCATCAGAGCCAGGACTAGCCAGTGCACCCTCTCTCTCCTCTGCTCATTATTTACTTCCCATTTCGCTTCAACCGCCCCCCTCCCCATAAACCAGGTATGCTCTCAAGACATCGACCCATCCTGCTTTTCATATACCAGAAAACGCTCCAAATCAAATCTTTTTTTCCCCATTTTATTGGGGGCTCAGATAACTCTTACCACAATCCTCTCATACAACTCTCATCACAATCCCCGCTTCCATCCATCGTGTCCAGCACTTTGTACATTTGTTCTCCCTCATCATTCTCAAAACACTTGCTTTCTACTTGAGCCCCTGGTATCTGCTCATTTCCCTCCTCCTGCCCCACCCCCGTCCCTCATGCATCCCTGATAATGTATAAATTATTATTATTTTGTCATATCTTACACCATTAGACATCTCCCTTCAGCCACTTCTCCCATGCCCCAGGAAGGAGGTCATATGTAGATCCTTGCAATCTGTTCTTCCTTTCTACAATATCTTCCCTCCACCCTCCCATTATCGCCCTTCCCTCCACTGGTCCTGAGGGATTCTTCTGGCTTGGATTCCTTGTGTTTCCAGATCCTATCTGTAGCAGTGTACATCCTCTGGTCCAGCCAGATTTGTAAAGTAGAACTGAGATCATGATAGTGGGGGGGTGGGGGGGGAGGAGGAAGTATGCAAGAACTAGAGGAACATCGCCTGTTTCATCATTGGTGCACTGCACCCTGACTGCCTCGTCTCCTCCCCAGGCCTTCTGTGAGGGGAATGTCCAGTTGCCCACAGATGGGCTTTGAATCCCCACTCTGCACTCCCCCTCATTTGCAATGACAAATCTTTCTTTTAAAGATAAAAAGAAAAGGCCATGACAATATTAAAATAAAATCAGAGGGAAAAACCCTGGTTGAGGGGGAAAAGCAGGAAATATTGACAACTAGAAGGAATCCAAAAGGGATCAAGGAGGTCACCTGAAGAGCAGGCGCCACATTATAACCACATTCCATTGGCCACAGCCAAGTTGACCACAGTCTCTGTCTGAGCTCGAGCTTATTCTCATGCCTCGATGACGACAGTGGTCAGTCAAAATGATCTGCCAACTATGTGGGGCCCTGCAGATGGATTGGGGGCTTCCACTATCAGCCATGGCCTTCTGCACACTGGGTGTTTACAATTTAAGCTCTGATTCCAGTCCCTCCTTCGGATTTGGATTGCATTATTCATCATTCTTGGATCACACAGGCTGGTGTACTTCTTCCGCATAGACATGGCTGATGTCTTACTTAGATGGCTGCTTGTTTGAATACAATCCTTTAAGATGCCCGGGTGCTATTGTTTTTGATAGCCAGGCACCATCTGCTTTCTTCACCCACTTTGCTGTAGCACCCATATTTTCAGTGATCTCTTTATGAAGGCAAGCATTGTGCAGAGCCATGTCACAGGAACTCATTGTTCTCGGATAGGGCTAGAAATCCACTCACTTGTCTATGGATTGTGTACATCTCTGGTTTACTTTAGAGGCCTCATCATCATCCTCCATAAAGTTGTAATCCCCAGACCTTTCTTCCTTGCTACCACTGAGTTGTTTGAGCTGCCAGCCTTTTGGCTACCAACCAAGGGCAGGTGAGACCTTCTTTGAAACCTGCCAGCCAGACGCCCCTCCACAGGGTCTCTGTACTCGACTCATCCATGCTCCCCACACTGGGACCCTTTCCAGTGGTGCAGGATGATCTCCAAACCCAAGCTCATGCCAGCCAGAGGTTTCTAATCGTCTCAGGGAGACCAGGAGTGGAATCCATCACAGGCCAATTGCACAATGGAAATTGAGTCCCGCCCCACTTCCCCACCTGTCCACAGGCCGCCCCCCCCCCCCCCCGCCACCAACCCCGGCCAAATGAGAAGGGTGGGTTCTCAGCGGTGTCTGGAGCTTCCACCCTAGCCTCTGAGGCCCGATCCCCGCTTCCTTCTCTACTCTGGGAGCAGATGGGGTGGTGGTGGCGCTGGAAACTCAGGGGCATCCCCTTCACCCTCACCTTTCAGGACTTGATCTTTGACCTGGGAGACCCTGTGAAGTGGGAGTACCTGCTCTTGGGGACCGATAAACCACACCTAACCCTGTCTGATGAGGAGGAAGAGGGGGTGAACGACTATGATGACGATGACGTGGAAAATCTGGTACATTCTTGGTGTGGATAGATGGGATGAGGAGGCGGGCTTGGGTGTGATATGGGCGGGGCGGAGGCTCAGGTTGGTGTAGCCTCCTCCCCTTGTATCCCGGCAGGCTGCCAGCAAGTGTTTGAAGGGTTAGGGAACCGTGACAATAGACCAGTTATGCATCCATGTGGGCAGAAGGACCCTCCTAGCCAAGGACACCGCCACTTGGCTGTCCGTTCGACATCCTGTAATGGCATGCGTGTTAGTGTGGTGCTGACAGCCGTCGCTGAGATTTTTTTATGCCAGCAGGGTCACCCAAAGTGACTAGGTTTCAGGGAAGCTTCTAGAACAGGGTGCTCTCGCTTTTTCAGCATGTGAGCGACATACAAAATGATCTGCCAACTACAAAAATGCAAAACATTTATTTTTATTTATTGATTTATTGCCTCAATGCATTGAGAATTCTTTATGTGTTCAATGTATGTTTATGCACCTTGCATAACCGCATGAGTCCATATTGCACAACACAACACAACTAACTACATTTTTTGTCATGACCTGAGCTTACTCTGATGACTTGCACTGAATGGAATGAGCCAGGGGTGCACGCAGTAGTTGCTGGCAGCCAGACTCAGCCATACTTTCAAATGATCATCAGTCATGATGGAATGGTACTTGGACTTCATGATCTTTATGTGGGAAAAGTCTGACTCACATCAATAAGTCGAGCTGAATAATGCAGTCAAGGAGGTAGCACATTTCCTCATGTTTGGACACTTCCCTTCCATGAGTAAGATCAAGAACTGTTCGTGCTCTGGACTTCAGCTGAATGTCGGCTTGTAGTGTCAAAATCTCCTATTCTGTATGAAAGTGATACGTTTTTGTCTTCTTATGTGGTTCAGTTCCCTTCTCACTGTTAAGAGGAGAAAGAAAGAAAAAAACCTAAGGTCTAAAAATTGGTGAGAACTTAACTTGTCAGTTTTGCTGCACAGTTGTTTGTGTTTGACACCTAAGATTGCGTCTGACTGGCTGCGCTGTATGTCAGTTAAGCAGCGGGATCCATGATAGGCTTACGTCTATTTTTTTTTAAATGCCAGGCGATCTACCCATACTATCTTTGCGATCGACCAGTAGATGGCCATCGACGTCTTGAGCACCCCCCCCCCCCCCCCCCCCCCCCCCCGTCTAGAGTAAGAACAGACCAGAAAGAAGGAATGGGCCGCCCACCTTAGGCAGAGCTTGGGAGCAGGGTCAGATACCGAAGACCTGAAGAGTGGAAGCAGAACACTCCTGGCCATGGTGCCGCAGCACGGACCCCTGGTCAGAGGGCAATCGAGTCGAGACAGAAGAGGAGCTGCTTTCTCTCAGTGAATTCAACCATGGTGATGTGAGTGCGGAGAAGCTTATAGGAATGGAGCCAAATGCACCTACACGGAGAAGATGGAGAAGTGGCTGCATGCAGTCCCGCCACCAACACCGTCAAGTTCCATTGCCCAGCAGGCGGGAATCCCATGCCGACCATGAGGTGGCTCAATAAAACGGGAAAGATTTTAGGCAGGAGCCTCGCATTGGCGGCTACAAGGTTCAGAATCAGCTACGGAGCCTCATCATGGAGACCGTCAATCTGCTCCTGAAAGGAAGCTACACTTGTGTGGTGGAAAATGAATAAGGGTTCATCGACCAATGTACCACTGCAATGCTAGGAGATGGCAGCCCCATGGGCCTTTCCTCCAAGCTGGATTGCCAGCAAATGCCTCCCCCGTGGTTGGGGGCAACGTGGAGCCTGTCTGTAAAGTGTGCAGTGATGCCCAGCCCCACCCCCCAGTGGATCAAGCATGTTGAAAAGAACGGGCCCAACAGGCTGCCCCATCTGAAGGTTCTCAAGCCCGTGGGTGCCAACACCACAGACAAAGAGATTGGAGTTCTCTGTATCTGGAATATAACCATTGAGGATGCTGGGGAACAGATGTTCTTGGCAGGTAATTCTATTGGGATATCCTTTTGCTCTGCATGGCTGACTGTTCTGCCAGTTCCCATAAGAGGAAAAGACATTACCACTTCCCCAGACTACCTGGAGATAGGCATCTGCTGCACAGGGGTCTTCTTAATCACCTGCGTGGTGGGGACCGTCATCCTGTGCTGCAGGAAGACAAAGATTAAGCCGGCTGTGCACCCACTGACCCAGCACATCCCCCTGAGGAGACAGCCAACAGGGTATGCCAGGTCCAGCCCCTCCAGGAGCTCCCACACCCCGGGAGTGAGGATAACCACATGCCCTTCCTTCAAGCAGATGCCCCAGGGTGGCAGGGGTCTCTGAGTATGAATCATCGGAGGATCCAAAATGGGAGTTTCCAAGACCTACGTTGACTCTGGGGAATCCCCTCGGGGAAGGCTGCTTTGAGCAAGTGGTCATGGCCGAAGCCATGGACATCGACATGGAGAAACCCAAGGAGCAGTCGCTGTGGCTGTGGAAGTCCCGAAAGAGGACAGCACGGAGAAAGAGCTTTGCAACCTGGGTCTCTGAGATGGAGACGATGAAGATGACCGGCAAACACAAAGACATCATCAGTCTCCTTGGAACCTGTGCCCAGGACAGGCCTCTGTATGTCATAGTAGAATATGCCTCCAAGGGGAACCTCCAAGGGTGCTTTCGTGTCCCAGGCCTCCTGGGATGGAGTCCTCCTCCTGTGCCTGAGGAGCAGATGACCTTCAACGACTCGGTGTCGTGCACCTCACCTGCCAGCTGGCACGAGGCATAGAGAACCATATATACTTGAATATAATAAACCGACCTGAATATCACCCGAAGCACCTAATTTTACCACAGAAACTCAGCTTCTACTCAAGTATATTTGGGAGTTGGCCTCCAAAAAATGCATCCAATGATCCACCTAGTGGCCAGAAATGTCCTGGTCACAGAGAATACCATGATGAAAATAGCAGACTTTGGACTCGTCAGAGGCATCAACAAGAAGACCGCTAGCGGATGGCACCTGGTCAAGAGGATGGCCGCTGAAGCCTGCTTTGTTAGAGTCGACACCCACCAGAATGACACCTGGTCCCTCAGGGTGTATGTGGGAGATCTTCACTCTGGGGGGCTTGCCTGGGGATCCCCAATAAGGAGCTGTTTGAGCTGCTGAAAGAGGACCACCACAGGGACGCCAGGCAAACGCCAGTCCTGCCATCCATGCTAATTTTGTAAGAATTGGAGAAAATATATGTCAGCACATACTTTCAGAGCACAGATGCAGTAGAGAGGTGTGGGATGTATGCAGATATACTCAAATTATGCATAAACATATCTTATGTATTTACAATAAAAACAATTTCAAAGGGCAAATCAAGAAGACAAAGTCAAATATTATCATGAAATGTGCAAAGCCCTGGAGTTACAAAACTGAAAAGGAAAAAGAAGCCCAACAGATCAGAAACTGCAAGAACTACAGAAAAAAAAGTGCAAGCCTTGAGTTGCAATATTGAAAGATTCTATCGGAAGAATATTGCATGATACAGGAAGTATCAAAAGATGATGGAAAGAATACACAGAGTCACTGTACCAAAAAGAACTAGTTGACATTCCATCATTTCAGGAGGTAGCATGTGAACAAAAATGAATGATGATGAAAGAAGTTCAAGCTGCACAGAAAGTCATAGCTCCAGGAATGATGGTTGAAATACTTCAATAAATCAATCAAACACTGGAAGCTTTTACTCCTCTATACTAGAAAATTGGAAAGACAGCTACTTGGCCAAGTGACAGAAGGAGATGCATATTTGTACCCATTTCAAAGAAAAGTGACCCAAGAGAATTGTCCGATTACAGAGCAGTAGCATGGATAGCACACACAAGTACAATTTTGCTAAAGATCATCCAACACAAGGGCAGTGATGCCCCCCCCCCCAAAAAAAAGATCATCCAACACGTTGCAGCATGACATTGACAGGGAGTTGCCAGACCGTCGGGCTGCATTCAGAAGAGGGCGTGGACAAGGAATGTCATCGCTGATGTCAGACCTTGACGGAAAGCCGAGAAATCCAGAAAGTTGTTGATTTGTGTTTTACTGACTATCCCAAGACATTTGACTGTGTGGATCATAACAAACGATGGAAACCCTTGAGAAGAATGGGAATTCCGGAATACTTCATTGCGCTCATGAGGACCTTATTCATGGATCAAGAAGCTGTTGTGTGAACAGCCCAAGGGCACATTCTTGTTTAAATCAGGAGAGGTGGGCATCAAGGCTGTATCCTCTCATCAGACTTATTCAGTCTGTGTGCTGGGCAAGTTGCCAGGGGAACTGTCCTACATGAACACGAACATGGAATCAGGGTTGGGGGAAGGGTTATTGGTAACCTGCGATATGTAGATCACACACTCTTGCTTGCTGAAGGTCAGGACTTGAAGCACTTGCTGATGAAGATGGAGGATTGCAGCCTTCCGTATGGATTACCGCTCAATGTCAAGGAGACCAGATTCTTCACAACTGGACCTGTAGTTAGCATCTTGTTAAGTGTAGGAAAGGCTTAAGTTGCCATAGATTTTTTTTTATCTTGCTTGGATCCCCAATCGATGCTCGTGGAGGCAACAGTCAAGTGATGGAAAGGCACATTGCATTGGGTCAATGTGCACTTTGTAGAGGATCAGCAAGCAAGGGTGGTACTTTGAAAACTGAGGTGGGCCCAACCCAAGCCATGGTACTTTCCACGGTCTCATGTGCATGTGAAACGTGGACACGGAACAAAGAAGAATCGAGGCATCGAGCGTGTGGCTGGAGAAGAATATTGAAGTCCCGTGGACTGCTAAAAAGGACCAGCTTCTATTGGAAGAAGTAAGGCCGGAGTGCGCCTTAGATACAAGGATGGCACCACTGTATCTTGCATATCTTGTCAGGAGAGGCCAGGCCTTGCAGAAGGACATCAGGCTTGGTAAAGTGGAGGAGCAGCCGTAAGCAGAGAGGAAGGTCCTCCAGGATATGGATAGGGACAGTGGCTGCATCCCTAGGAGCAGCCGTGAGGACAGCACAGGACCGGGGGGTGTATCTTTCCATTGTACACAGAGTCTCTATGGGTTAGAGTCAACTCCAGAGCACCTCCCAACACCACCACCACCAGCCGGAGGATGCCCTCCTCCTACAGATAGCAAACTGAGGCCCAGTCAGGTCCGGGCATCAGCCCAGGGTCACCACTGGGTTTGAGCAGCGTGAGGGCTTGGACTGAGCTCTCCTGCCCGCCCCGCCATGGCCTACCCTGTTCAGCATTGCCCTCTCCCTGTGGAGAGCACAGTCTTGGGGGGTGGGCTGGGATCTCCTCTTCCATCAGCCCCTGGGAGCCCCACATAAGCCAGGGGGCAGAGAAGTGTCTGACTTTTGGGGGGGGGGTCGCAGCACTCCCCAACATCTGCTCCCAGGGTCTCTTATCTAACTGGACTTGACCAGGGTAACGCTGGATCAAATACCATGTACTCCCATGACTGAAGAGAGAGGCTTTTGCACAGGAGGACTGGGGGTGTCCTGGGACTCACAAGTTCATCTTAGTGTATTTTTTGACTTTTTCCTAATCACTCACTGTTTGCACAAGTGCCCTGGCTACACAAGCACTTTATCAGCAGTCAGCAAACCCTCCTGAATAGCTGTCGTTTCCAACAATGGATGGCTACTTCTCTGAGGTCACTGGGATCAGCCGGGGATCAAGCCGGGGAAGCATTTCTGACGAGCAGAATGCTCGCTCTCTCCCCCACCCCGACCTCTCTCCCAGGGCAAGGAGGATGAGGAGAAGAGCTTCGACATGCCTCACTCGTGGGTGGAACAGATCGAAATCTCCCCAGAAGGTACTGTGTGTCCACCCTCCCCTGGCCCAGCTCCAGGGCCACAGCTCTACCAGGTTGCCTGGCCGCCCTTTGCTGCCAAATCCCAGGGAGGGGCCTCAGTCTGCTCCTGTCTCGCACCCTCTGCGCAGAGGAGGCTGTGGCCAGGCCCACATGATGCAGGGGTGCCGGGGTCCTGAGGGGCAGGCAGAGAAACCAGGATGGGGTGCTCATGACCCAAGTAGAAACATGATGGTGACTCATACAGGGGACACCCAGGTTCAGGGGGAGGTCTGTGTACACAGGGTGTCACAGGGGCTCAGAGGAGGACACCCTCCCATACCAGCCCACCTTAGGGGTCAAAGGCTAGGGTGGTGTCCAGGGTAAAAAGAGAAGGCCCTGGGAGGCAGGGCCCTGAGAGAAGGGTCAGATGGAGTCAGCTCGGGAGGGGGGGGGTATGCAGAGGTGGGTA
>PVJH01031828.1:0-23361 GCA_004026705.1 Nesogale talazaci
ACCGGGCACCCCAATTCTTATCCAGATGGGGGTGCCATTAGCAGCTCTGCCCCCATGCTGCCGGGCCCCTGGGTCACCGTCTTGCCTCTGTCAGGAAGTGCTCTGGAAAGCTGAGCCAAAAGCTCCTGGCAGCTGTGATCCTGGGAGCCTGTGCCAGCCACCCCAGCAGTAGGTGGGATGAGGCCCAAGCGCTTGGCAGGGCTGCCAGGCCTGGCCCTGATGATCACCGGGAATAGTATCAGTTCCTTATCACCACATCCCCATCGTAGCAGCAGCCAGGCCCCTCCCACCCCACCCCACCCTGCCCCCACCACAGTGGGGTAGGGACCCTGAGGGGAAGGGCAGATGACCCACAAGGAGGTGGGGCCCTGCTAAAGGAGGAGCCCAGACAGAGGGCTCAGCTCTGCAGTGGGGAGGGCTGGAGTGGAGCATCCGTCCCTTGTCGCTGAGGAGAGAAAGCAGACACTCAGGCATGGTGGGTCAGGCTGGAGTGGGATTCGAAAAGTGGGAGCCTGCAGCGGTCCGGGGGGGAGGTAGAGCCCACTCAAGAGGGACCCCACCGACAAAGGGTGGTTGGAGTGTGGTGATAACCAGCCTCACTTCATCGAGGGAAACTGAGGCTCGGAAACTGCGGGCACAAGTCCAAGGTGGTCAGAAGGATTCGTGCTGGAAGTCCCTACCAGGCCCGACCCTTCAAGACACAATGAGACCAGGCTTGCCAAGGGGAAGGGAGGAGGGAGGACAGACGGGCTGTGACAGCCCACGTTCCCTGGGGTCTCCCGCCCAAGCCCCAGGCGGGCACTCGAGCATGCTGCAGGGTTGGCATTCACCCCGGAGCACCCTCTCCCTTCCCCTGGCTGGCCCGGCCCAGCCCAAGCAGCCTCTCCCCATTGGCTTCAGGTGTCTCCATTCCCTCCTTATCTCACCATCGCCTGCGGTTGGAACCCTCGTCTGGTAGTCAATCCTTGGAGCTCAATCCTGAGCGTGGTTGAGCGTGGGATAGGCGTGCACAGATGAGCGGCCACTTCGAAGGGAGCCCCCCTCCGGTGCCCGGAGCCTCTGCCCCCGACCTGGCCACACCTGGCCCGCTCACCACCGCCTTCCTGCTCGCCCAGGTGCAGGCCCTGGAACAGCGCAACCAGCTGCTGCAGACGCGCTGGGGCTTCCTGCAGGGCCAGGACTCCCAGGACTCGGGCGCCGGGGACCTGGGGCCGCTCTACGAGGAGTACCAGGGCCGACTGCAGGAGGAGCTGCGTAAAGTGAGCCAGGAGCGGGGGCAGCTGGAAGCCAACCTGCTGCAGGTGCTGGGCAAGGTGGAGGAGTTCCGCATCAGGTAGGCCTCGCCCTCTCAGGGCCTCGGTGGGACCCGGGGTGAGGACCACCCATGGTCCTCCCATGGGAGGGCCAGGGTGCAAAGGCCCGGGGCCTGGCTGGGGAACAGCTCTGAACAGTGGGAGAACTTACTGAGGACCTACTATGCGCCTGGCAGTACAGCCACCCTATGTGAGGCTGGTGCCCAACTAGGCACTGTGTTTACTCACCGCCCCTTCCCACCCACCCCCATCCCGGGCACGCCCCAGCGTGCCCCACCTGGATCAGCCCATCCTCTGGGGCCCTGAACAGGCCTGCTGTTACCCACTTGCCCCATGGGTGGTGGGAAATTATGTCACTTGGATGACAGATAGGCATCTGCTTGGATGTGGCATCAGGCGCTGATGTGAACTGGAAGGAAAGGGGAGCAGGCAGGAAGAAGGGCGGGTTCCCTGTGAATAAAGATGGGAGCCCCGTGCAGGTCCCCGGAGCCGATCTGAGAACCAGAGAGAGGAGGAACATCAGCCCTGGTCTGCTAGAGGTTCTCAGGCCTTCCTGGGGTAGACTAGCAGGAGTCCTGCTGGCATAGCACTAAGCTGCTAACCAAGCGGTCAGCTGTTCAAGCCCCCCAGTAGGTCCAGGAGGGAAAGATGAGGCTGTCTGCTCTCGGAAAGCGGTAAAGACTCAATGGCAGGGACCCAGGGTTGGGTCCTGACTGGAAAGGGTCGATCCTTGCCCCTGGTCCTTACCAGGTCCATGACCCCAGGCACGTTGCTTAACGCCCACACCCCCGTTACCTCCTGGTTGAAGTAGGAAGCAGGGCACAAAGCCAGCCCTCCTGGTGTCATTCCCGACCCACACGAGATACAAGAAAATAAAGCCACGACCTTCCAAGGGATCCTGACTTACGGTGGCCCCAGGTGGCGGGGTGGGCCTGCTCCCTCAGATCTCGACCACAGTCAATCTGTACCTCTTCCTGCCCTGGAGAGGTCGGTGGCTAGGAACTGCCAAGCCTGCACTTGTGAGACCAGTGCCCAACCCACCTGCCACCAGGGCTCCTTCTTGCAGGGGACCTGCCTGCCTGCCATGGAGTGGATACTGGTTCACGGAGACCCTCTAGGACAGACCAGGACTGTCCCTGCGGTGTCCCCCGACTGGAAGTCTTTGCGGGCGCAGAAAGCCACCTCCTTCTCCCAGGGACTGACTGCTGGTTTCAAACTGCTGGCTCTGCGATTTCCAGCCAGCGTGTAACCCCTTGGCTGCCTGGGTTCCTTCACGGTGTCCCTAGTTGGTGCCAGGTTTAGGCTGGCGTGAGGAGTAGCTTGGCAGTGATCGACAGTGTAGAAGTAGTCAATGTGTGGGCTGGGCCCTCTCCCACCTCCTCCAGCTCTCGGCCCGATCTCGAGCCCTGCTAACCTAGCACCAGGAGGGCTGGGGGTCCCCAAGCCAGCTGGGCAGCCTCTGGGAGGCCAGAGCTCTGGCTCCAGCTCTGCTGGGGATCCCCCCCCCCCCACACACACACACACACTCTGCACAGGCTTCTGCTCTTCCCCTCGGCATCAGATGACACAATCACACTCAAAGTTATCCCTAATCGGGCTGAGCCCCGGTGGCGTAGTGGCTGTGCGCGGGACTGCGGCCCACTGGGATGGAGGTTCAATTCCCGCTCACAGGAGCAAAGGCTGGACCTCCTACTCCCACCACCAGGGCAGTGATGCCTAAAAAAAAAAAAAAAAAAAAAAGTTATCCCTAGTCTGCCATCTCCCAGCCTCAGTGTCATCACGTGGGGGGTGATCGGCAGCCTGGGCTGGGCCCCGGTCACCTCTCCATCTGCTACTATCCTCCCAGGGGTCCTAGGGGAACACATGAGAATCTGCCGGTCTGCTCTTCGAACTTCAGCGCACCAGAAGCCACGACTCACTTCCCTGAGACTGACTGGCCCTGACCCACACGGGACGGAAGGCTGGCAGGGCCGGAGGGAGCTGTTCTGGGGAGGAAACAGGCCCAGAGAGGGGAGGGGGCCTGTCCTCAGTCACACAGCATGTGTGCTCAAGCCCCCTCCATGCTGACTCCCAGCACCCCCATCCCCGCCCCCGTGAGTTTCGGAGACGGTTGCTGTGTACGGGAGTAGGAAGCCCAGTCTTTCTCCAGAAGACCTGCTGGCGCCTTCAGACTACCCACCAGGCCGATCGCAGCCCAGTGCGTGACCAGGGCCCCGCTGGGACTCCTTGTACCTGGAAGCTCTGTGCAAACACGGCTCCTATTTGTTCTGGCTCAGCCCCCTCACCTGGCGCTGTGCCGGGTTTCCCTTGACTGCGGCCTGCGGTCCCTCGGTTTAGGCCCGGGTGGGCACAGCGAGGAAAGCCAGGCAAGAAGCAGGGCTGAGGAGGCCTGAGTATGGGGGGAAAGGGGAGAGGGGGTCTGCGGACCAGAGCTGAAAGGCACACCCGGCCCGGGGCCCCTGGGAGCTAAGAGGCGCCAGGCCGAGCCCTGGCAGGGAAGGGCTGTGCCCTGCCTGTACAAGGCGATGACATCAGCTCGTTCCCAGAAATAATAAACAAGTGTGTGTGTGTGTGTGTGTGTGTGTGTGTGTGTGTGTGTGTGTGAGTGAGTGAGTGTGGTGACAGGCTGAAAGGACCCAAGAACAAGTTTGGGAGCCGGTGGTAGCTGGCAGACTGGCAGAGGGGTCGAGGGAGGGGGAGGTGTTGGGGATATGGCGCCACCCACGTCTGTCACCTCGGTCTCCGTGGTCACCGAGGACCCAGGGATCTGCTCATGGATCCCTTCCATTTACGAAGGTGGGAGCCGGGGCCCCCGCCAGGGAAAGCAGCTTGTCCAAAGCCAGGGAGCAAGTGACTCGGGAACGCTGCACACAGTCGTGCCAGCTGCTCACTGCACAAGAGCCCCCAGGAGAGAGCGCGGGCAGGGGCCGGAATGCAGAGCAGCAGAGCCTCGTGCAGGGTTCTGCCAGCTCCCTGGACCACTTCCTATAAAGACTGGAGACCGGTTAAAACCCTGCTGTGGGGTCGGCTCTGACTCACTGGGACGGAGCAGGCGGCTCAGAGGATTTCAGGGGCTGTACATTTTCATGGGAACAGGAAGCCTCATCTTTTCCCCTCAGAGCAGCTGGTGGATGTGAACCGCCAACTCTTGGTTAGCAACCCTATGCTTAACCCACTGAACCACCAGGGCTCCTCTAGCAGGAACCATCTAGGATCTGCCCCCCCCAATACATCCTCCCCTCATGCCTCAGTCCAGTGCCCGCCATGCCACCAGCCAGCCCCTGGCAAGGGATCCGTGACAGGGAGCTGGACCCCACCCCCTCCCCCTCCAGCATGCCACAGATCCAGGCAGGGGAGACCCCAATCTAAACAGGACACTCGGGGGGTCCCCCTTGGCCTCCACATTCCTGCCATCCTTTTCCCAGAGCACCTGCCAGGCTTCCTCTCACACCCTGGCCTAGTCCCCGTTGGCCACAGGCTATTTCTCGAGGGGTCAGTGACCAAACCAAAAAGCAGACCCACTGCCACCGCCTCGGAGCTGACTCATGGAAATACCTTAAGACAGGGTGGAATGGCCCCTCTGAGACTGAAACTCTTTGTGGGAGCGGAAAGCCCCGTCTTTCTCCCTCAGGGCAGCTAGGGGTTTTGAACTGCTGAACTTGAAGTTAGCCACCATCGAGTAACCACCATGCCACCAGGTTCCCCTCACCCGGAAGTACAGCCCAGGGTGTATCCCAGGAGGGGGGCGGGCGTCTCTATCTGCAGGAGGAGCAAGCAGTGGTCAGAAGTGCCCCCCGTGGGTTCAGCGAGGGTCAGAGCACAGGGCTGCCATTGGCCACCTGGTGAGACAGGAACAAGGATGGGAGGTAAGGAAAGAGGGTACGAGGAGGCTGGGTGCCTCAGAGGGGACCCCCAGGCTGGCAGAAGCTGCACTTGGAAGGAAAGGATCAGCTAGCAGGGTGGAAGTTGGCTGAAGGGCTTTTCAACAAGAGGCCTCCCACAGAAGGGTTTTCCTCAGAGGCCCTCAGATCCTGCGGGAAAGGCTGCTCCCAACGATGGACGGACGGAGACAGACAGGCAGGTGGACATGTGAAGGAGGCCAGAGAACGGTCCATTCCGCTCTCAGGCCTCCAGGAAGACAGTCAGGATGGAGCGAGCGGCCCGAGAGGCGGGCCTGGCATTGGAGCACGCAGGCTCGGGGAACGGGGTCAGGAACGGCTTTGGTGGGTGTGCAGCCGGCCGTGAACACTGGATGCATTCATCTCACGAGATCCCTGTTAGGAGACACGTGGTGCTGAACTCACACAGCGCGTCAGCACGGCAGACAGGGCTGGGTTCCAGGCCACTGGCTTCAGTGTGCCCTGTGTCTCTGTCACACCACAGCAGCCGCCAAGCCCAGCACAGGCTGGGCCCTTCCCGGGACCTCCTCCATCTCCTCACCTGTGAAATGGGATTGAGGGGTCACAGAAGTGCACACAGCCAAGCGCATGCCCAGTATAGGGGAGCAGGGGGAGGGGGGCTTCGGTCTTCCAGGCAAGGAAGCTGAAGGGCTAGGCACTCAGTAGGTTAAGCTGCTTGTCCACAAATTCTCCGACTCATCCCTCAGGCCAGCACTGGGCAGGGACGGTGCGTGAACGCAGCCAGCTGAGGGAGAGTGTGATTCCCCCGGGTCTAGCCTTCCTGGAGGCTCCCTTCTAAGCCAGACCCTCCCTACAGCCCCACAGGCAGGCAGGTCGTCAGAAAAGAAGGCATGGGAGGGAGGGAAGAGCCAGCTGACCTGGGTGATGGGTGACGCTGCCCAGCTGTGAGGTCAAGGACTGGGGCAGATGGGCGGCTATAATTAGAGCCGCCAATGAGTCAGGCATGCCCTGCACAGGAGGGCGGGCAAACAGGAAGCCCCAGGATCCCCACATCTGCCAGGGCAGACAAGTCTGAGGCTGGAGGTCACCCACCCCCATGGGGCCAAGACAAACACTGATTGGAGGAAGCAGGGATAGGAGGAAGGTCAGAGGCCCCAGACCCAGCTCCCCCATCCCAGAGTTCACTTGCATCCACAGGGGCAGACCTGAGCCGAGAGGAACCCCCACGCTCTGGAGTACTGAGTGTGCACCCTGTATCAGAGGTGGGCTTTGCCAACCACCCCCAGAGCCCCACCTCCCAGAGATGGGGCAGGAAGTTACTGACCCAGAAACACAACCAGGAGTCCATATGACTGCAGGGTTCACACTGTTTCTGGCCCCCTTTGGGAGGAAGAGGGGCCCTGGTAGCATAATGGGCTACAAACTGAGCCGCTAACCACAGAGTCAGTGGTTCGAACCCATCAGTGTCTCTGTGGGAGAAAGATGAGGCTGTCCTCTGCCGTAAAGACTTCCGGTCTCAGAAACCCGAAGGGGCAACTCCCCTCTGTCTGAGAGGCAGATTTGACTCTATAGCGCTAAGTCTGGGAAGGAGTAGGATGGGATGGTGTCCGCCTTCCAACAAAACCCAGGCTGGGCGCTGCAGAGAAGGGGTGTGTGTGTAAGTTGAGGGCTAGAGGTCGAGCCGCCAAGGGGCAGGGAAGATGAAAGACCAGAGGACCAGGGGGAGCAGGCTGCGGGCGCCATCAGGACAGGTTCATGTAGGAACAGAGAGGGAGAGACAGGAGAGGTGAGGGAGAGACTGGGGGTGTCCTAGGAGATGTAAGATTGCTTCCACCTCAAGGAAAGGATGCTGCGGGCCTCAGACACTCATTCTCCCTCCACCCCCCAACCCCCCGCAGGTATGAGGATGAGATCTCTAAGCGTACAGACATGGAGTTCACCTTCGTCCAGCTGAAGAAGGTAACTCGTTCCAAGGGCTTCCCCTCCCTTTGCCACTTGGGCAAGATGATCCCCACAGACAGAGATGCCACGTGGCAGAGGAAAACTGCCCACGGACTGGCCTTTGCTGAAAACTGGGTGGAAGCCGGTGGCCGTGCCTTTCTCTGGGTGGATGGGAACTGCCAGCCTTGTGGTGAGTGGCCGGCGGCTTCACCGCTGCCCCACCAAGGGTCCTCCCTCCCTTTTCTCCAGACAAAGCCCTCCCAGGCTCAGTTTCCAGACCTAGCCACAGAGAGCTGCCCCGGCCTCCACCTCCCTGCTCTCTCCCAGGGCCTGAGCCAGACCCTTTGGAAATCACCCCCAGTCTCTCGCTCCATTCTGCCTGGGGCCCCTCCAGGCTGAATCCACTCACGCACCCCTGCTCCTAACCCAGGACCTGGACGCGGAGTGCCTGCGGAGGACGGAATTGGAGACCAAGCTGAAGGGTCTGCACAGCTTCGTGGAGCTGATGAAAACCGTCTATGAGCAGGTGAGGGGGAGGGGCCGAAGGACGCATAGGCTGGAGACACAGAGCAGGGTGGGGACAGGGGACCTTACGCTTTCTGGCCACCCACAATGTTAACCCCCAAGCCCCTTGGGCATGTTCCTCAAGCAACACTCAGGGAACTCTTCCATCTTCGCATGTGCACAGAAGGCCGAGAGCAGGGACCAGAGCATCCGGGCAGAACTCAGGAGGCTGACCACAGAGGCAGGGCCCAGGGGGACTTGAACAGCTGTTCTTATGGGGCCAGCTGTGACCACCACCTGTACATGCATCTCAGCGCAGAGCTGTCCCCAAAGGCCTCAGAGATTGGTCTTTCAGGTCCAGAAGCTGGGTCTTTCTTCCAATGTGTTTCTGCATAGAATCAAAGCCCCAGCACAGAGAGTCCTTGTCTGAGCTGGTCACCTCCAGTCGTTACCACTGAGGTCCCCCATATGCCCAGTTCTGGCCCCATGGGCACCCAGGCCCTTTGGTTGAGTCAGGGAAGACCTAGCTTCTGAGGGGACAAAAATGACAAGAGCCCCCAGGACACAGTCCAGGTTGCATCCAAGCCTGCAGCTGAACTCGATGGACAGCGTGCTCTCTGCTGTGCTGGGTGCTGGCTGCCCCAGTGGCCATCTTCCTTTCCATACCCGCTTCCCTGGCGAGGAAGTATCCAGGTAATGTTCCCAAGTGACTGCTGGACTTCTCCACCTGCCTCCAGCTCAGCTAAGTGCAAAGTAGGACCATTGCTGGGATGGCAGGGGGTGGGAGCCCGGGTGCCAAGTGTGGGTGCCAAGCTATGGTGCTGCGGCCAAGGTCTGAGCAGAGGTCAGAGTCGGCCCCTCAGTCAAACCGCGCTGCCAAAGTGGCCCACCCAGATGCCCACCCTAGCTCGTGGCCCTGCCGTGTGGACTTTGCAGGCTGTACCAGCACCTGCAACCTCTGGTTGGGCTGGGGGGGGGGCTGTGGGTGGAGATGAAGCCCAGCAGAGCATAGCACTCCCAGGCAGACTGCTCACCCTGGCAGCCCACAGTGCTTCATGTCTCTGGCCAAACCCATCATAGGCAGACTGGCGCCGTTAGCAGCTCTGAGAACGCTGCCCCCATGGATTGTCTGACTTAGCTTGAGGAGGAGGCTAGGGGTTCCTCTGCCCGGGTCCCACACCGTGAGGTTGCTGGTTCAAATCTTGCCCTCTGGCCATCTCGCCCCCTTCTGAGCAGACTGGAAGTGACCCAGGAGCAGGCTCTGAAGAAGTGGCCCTGTATCTGAGACCGGTGGGCATGGCCAGGGGTATACCTGAGCGTGTCAAACAGACTCCCACAAGCGTCGTGACTCCTGCCACTGGAGCAAGGGGGAGGCTGCACCTTAGCAGTCCTTGTGCATGGACCTGGTCTCTTCTGCCCTGTGCTTTTCTTAAGATCTTGGGTACGACGTTGACCCTCTCTGCCTCAGTTGCCTTCTCTGTAAAGCCAGGAGAGTCATAGGATGTACCCTGCATGCTTGCCTAAACCTTTTGATTCAGTTGATGGGCATGTGTGGTGTGCCTACTGTGTGTCAGGCATTCAAAAATCTCACTACCACTGAGTGGATTCTGATTCCTAAGGACCCTACAGGGCAGGGCAGAGCCGCCCGTGAACTTCCGAGACTGAGTCTCTGTGAAAGTAGAGAAATGCATCTTTCTCTTGAAAGGCATCTGGTGGTGAATTCAAACTGCTGACCTTGCTGACCCACTATGCCGCCGGGGCTCTGTGAAGCTCTGGTCTAGGAGAATACCAATGACAGGTCCTGCTTGGCGGAGACAGGAAACGAGCAACCAAGCAAACCCCTGAAGGCAGTGAGCACTGGCTGCTTTACGAGGTCGCCAAGAATGGCAGAGGGAGGGGCGAGCTGCAGAGGCTTGTCAGGGAGGCCCTTGTTGAAGAGGTGCCGGTGCTGAGGCCCAAGGATGGGGCTGGGCCAGCCTCTCGGAGCTCAGAGGAAAAGACGCCGAGCAGAGGGGATCGGCGAGCACAGCTCCCAAGGCAGGAGCGAGTTTGCAACTAACAGGCAAGAAAGATGACCGTGGCTGGAGCCAAGAGGGCACCAGGGGGATCCCTTGGAGATCAGGCCAGAGAACCTGGCAGGCAGCTTGTCATATTGCGAAGGTTAAGACGAAGTTTCGCTTTCTGGGAAAATTAATGGCCAAGGCGATCGTGGATTTCAGATTGGTGGACCTCCCCCTTGGCCTGCCCTTTTATAAGTGGATGCTGCTGATGTCACACGACCTGTTCGACATCGACCCAGTTGTCGCCCGATCGGTGTATCACCTCGAAGACATTGTCAGACAGAAGAAGAGACTGGAACAAGATAAATCCCAGACCAAAGAGAGTCTCCAGTATGCGTTAGAAACCCTGACTATGAATGGCTGCTCGGTGGAAGACCTAGGGTTGGATTTTACTCTCCCAGGGTTTCCCAACATCGAGCTGAAGAAGGGCGGAAAGGACACCCCTGTCACCATCTACAATTCAGAGGAGTATCTCAGACTGGTTATATTCTGGGCATTGAATGAAGGCGTCTCCGGGCAGTTTGATTCATTTCGAGATGGATTTGAATCTGTCTTCCCACTCAGTCACCTTCAGTACTTCCACCCGGAGGAACTGGATCAGCTTCTCTGTGGCAGTAAAGCAGACACTTGGGATGCCAAGACGTTGATGGAGTGCTGTCGGCCAGATCACGGTTACACCCATGACAGCCGAGCTGTGAAGTTCTTGTTTGAGACCCTTAGCGCCTTCGACAACGAGCAGCAGGGCTGTTTGTGACTGCAGTTTGTGACTGGCAGCCCCCGGTTACCGGTTGGAGGCTTCCGGAGTTTGAATCCACCATTAACGATTGTCCGGAAGACGTTCGAGTCCACAGAGAACCCTGATGACTTCCTGCCCTCGGTGATGACGTGTGTGAACTATCTGAAGCTGCCGGACTACTCCAGCATTGAGATCATGCGTGAAAAACTGCTGATCGCAGCTAGGGAAGGGCAGCAGTCCTTCCACCTGTCCTGATCCCAGCCGGAGCTGGTCTGCCTGCTACAGCAAAAGAGACAAACCCACCACCACGGGCTCTTTCCTAAGCGCTGTCACTGAGTCAGGGAAACACGCTATTTACGCCGTCTTGTAGGAGAACGACTTGCCGATTGGAGTTGGACCTTGGTTGGTTGGAAGGAGCTTGGACCTGGTTCTAAGTGAGAGGGGCACCCAACCGCGAGGAGGCACAGGGGAGGAGTGGGTGTATTGGGGGTCTGATCCAACTGCTATGGAGAAGAGAGTGTGGGGCCTGCAGCTGCTCTGCACACTGTACCAGTCTCTGGGCATTAGGAGGCAGCAGGGCTGTGAGTTTATGCCCGCGTGCCTCTCCGTGGATCAGTGCAGACGGAGGAGGCCACACTGACCCTTTGCTCCAATGACCGCCCACAGGCCCGGGTCTAAGTCTGCAGCATCAAATAGAAACACCATGTGAGCCACGTGCATCATTTTTCCTATTCTAGTACAGAGACCAGCGCCCGGCGCCATTGAGCCACTAGTCCCTGGCAGCAGCCCCCTGGGTATGTCAGAGCCGAGCTGTGCTTCAAGGGCCTTCCAGTGGCTGGGTTTGTAGAGGCAGATGTCCAGGCCTTTCTCTGGGCAGACTCCGATCCAACTTTGTGAACTAGTCACTGAGGACATTGACCACATGGGCCCCCCCACCCCGGGAGGAGGGTTTTCTAGTCGCTATATTGAATATTCATCCAACCCATAGCAGCCCGAGAGGGCAGAGTAGTTTCTGAGACTGCCACTCTGTGGAAATAGAAGCCCCGTCTTTCTCCCTCGGGGCAGTGGATGGTCTTGAATGCCTGACCCAGCAGTGAGCAGCCCAACCACCGAACCCACTATGATTGAGTGACATGGGGGGCGGGGGGGACTGTGAAAGAGATAAAATTCATGATACTAGTACATCCTATATAAGTTGACATCTCCAAAGAGGATGGTTTCCATATAAAAATGGGCTATTTTACATTCTTCTCTCACACCCAGTCTTCAAAAGACGGTATGTATGCTACACTTACAACACATCTCAGTTCATACCAGTCCACGTGTGTCAAGCCCGTGTGTCTGGGTGCCTAGCCACCAGACGTTGCTGCTGCTGTAGGGTTGTGGGCCACGGGCTGGTTCTGACTCCCAGAGACCCCATCTAGACAGAATAAAACTTAGGGTTTCCATTGCCGGCACCTTTGGGGAAGGTGGTCACCGAGTCTTGCTCCCACTGAGCCACTGGGTGGGATTGAATAGTCAGTCTTCGGGTCAGTAGGCAGCTCGTGGCTTCTATATGGGACAGGGCAGCTCTGAGCAAAGGTAGGTGACACCCATGCACACACAGCGAGAGAGAGAGAGACCCACAAGCACGTCAGGCTCAAACAAGGCCTGAACACGTTCTGTAAAATTCCTCTTCAGCCAGCCCCATGGGCACAGACAGCCAGGAGCTCAAGGCCTCCTCTCCACGCACTGCAGCCTCCTGCGGGATCCGGCCACCTCTCACCACCGCTGTCCCAGGGTATTGCATCTGACAGCCCGGCAGGACACAGGGCTGGGGCGAGGACACTGGCGGAGCCCAGGCTCACATTCCCCTGACCATCCCAACCTGCAGCAGGGGCCCCGGTGCATCCAGCCAGAACGCTGCCAGCCCCACCCATCAACTCTGGTTCCAGAGAGATTTGCAGGGAGTCTGCTGACAATCCCCAGCAGCCAGGCGCCCCATGGAGTGCCAAGCCCTGCTGACGTCCTGGCCCTGGCGCCTGCCCTCCGGGTAGCTTGAGGAGGCTGCTGGGCCCCTGGACACTCCCTCCCAGCCTGGTCACCTTCACCGACTACAAGGCTATCCTTCGATCCTGCTTACTGAGCACCTACTGGGTGCCGGGCACTCTGCCAAAAGCTTTGCAGTCCTAATCCCGCTTAATCCTCCCAGCAGCCCAGCGAAGCCGAGCTGGCACCATTGGGAGAATCCAGATGTGAGAGCAGGCTGCACTGTATGAGCCTGAGCGGGTTCTCTTCATCTCTGTGCCTCGGTTTCTCCAGCTCTAAAAGAGCGAGAATGGCAGGCCCTGCCTCACAGGGCTGCTATAAGGACTCCCTGTGTACGTGCGTCCTCCAGCTCCTAGGACAGCATCTGGCACAGGGCAAGTATTTAGGAAAGGTGACCTGTGTGCCTTGGGCTGCTAACCGCAGCATCTGCAGTTCAAAACCTCCAGCCACTCAGTGGGAGAAGGAAGGGGTTTCCTACACCATCCATAGCGGCAGTCTCAGGAACTCGCAGGGACCGTCCTGCTGTGCTGGACAGGGCGCTGAGGCTGGACTTGGTTCCATGGCATTGAGTGAGAGAGTGAGTAGTCCATCCTCTCGTCCTTTTTGCTTTTTCTATGGATCATTTTATTGGCGGCTCTGACAGCTCTTGTCACAAGCCATCCATCCATCCATTGTGTCAAGCACATTGGTACATTTGTTGCCGGCATGCTTTTTCAAAACATTTTCTTTCTACTTGGGCCCTTGGTTATCCGCTCCTCATTCACCCCTCCTCCACCTACCCTCCCTCACGAACCCTTGTTAATTTATGAATTTTTGTTTCATGTCTTACCCTGACCAATGTCTCCTTCCACTCACTTTTCTATTGTCAATCCCCCTGGGAGGGGGTTATATGTAGATCGCTGGGATCAGATCCTCTTCTCTCTCCACTCCCCACCATCCCCTGTTCCTCCTGGTATCTCTAGTCTCATTATTGGTCCTGAGGGGTTCATCTGTCCTGGATTCCCTGTGTTTGCAACTCTTATCTGTACCAGTGTACATGCTCTAGACTAGCCTGATTTGTAAGGTGGAATTGAGGTCATGATAGTGGGACGGGGGGAGATGGAAGCATTAAAGAATGAGAGGAGGGCTGGCCCTGGTGGCGTAGTGGTTGTGCGCGGGACTGCGGCCCACTGGGACGGAGGTTCAATTCCAGCAGTGGGGCTGGGCCTCCTACTCCCACCACCGAGAGCAGTGATGCCCCCCCCAAAAAAATGATAGGAAAGTTGTATGTTTCATCGGTGCTGTACTGCACCCTCCATCCTATATTTCTACTCATTTTCTTCATGAGAAAACTCAAGCTAAGAGATTTCAAAACATGCCTGGGGTTCCCCAGCTAAAAAGAAGTGGTTGTAGTCAGAGACCCGTGCCATGAAAGCTTACAGTATACTGGCCGGCACTGTCCCTTCTGCCCTGGCCCAGGGACCTCAGAGAAGCTGAACACACACACACACACACACACACACACACACATACCATCACCCTCAGACTATGAAGGGAGCCCCTCACTGCCCCTCAGTCAAATCCTTGCTGAGATAAGGAGCCACATGTCCTGTCCCGGGGGCCCCATCTCCTGGGGACACCTCTGCACCACACAGGTAAGCATTGAGCCTCTGCAGCCCAGAGGGCCCTGCGTGTCCGCACATGCCTGTGTGTGCTCTGAACCTCCACTTCCTGGGGCTGCTTGCCAAGTGCATGCTCCCCCGCCTTTCTCCAGAGAGAACGGCACCAGTTGTGCTTGGCCAATCCGGCTGACCCCAGCAGGGAGGCCCTCTCCCAACTCTGCAGCGTGTCCTGACAATAAATACTCCATCCTGGTCCTGGGCGGTTTGTCCTGTGGACTGCCCTCAATCAGGCCCCAGCTCAAAGCAGAACCCATACAGCGCTAGACGTCTGCAATCCGGGGTGGGTGGGGGTGGCTTCCAAGGCTCTGGCAAATTCTTAGATGCAGATAGCCAGGCTCTTCTTCCTCGCCTTCATCTGGAAGCGTTGCCGCATCTTGTGTAGTGTCATAGCAATGCATATGCCCCCACTGACGCCTAAACCCCCACCTGCACGACACTGGCCAGGCAGTATCCAGTGCTTCACCAGGTCCAGGTGAGCCAGAGTGCCCCCTCAGGCTCTCTCTACAATTCCCCACACCCACTGTCCCTGAAGCTGCATCTCTGGCATGGCGCACAGCCAAGCCCTGGCCAGGGCCCCTGGGTGAAGCTCTGGTGGTGACCAGCGTCTGGCTAGTGTAGGAGTCTGCAGAGACCACTGCCTTCTCTGCTCGGCATGGCTGGTCCCTCAGCCTAATCTGCACAGCAATCATCGCTGGGGAGGTTCACATGAAGAGCACTTCTCACAAAAACACCCCATGAAGGCCACCGGCCTTTTCTGCAAGACTGCGCGCAGACTCTTGCCAAAGTGCAGGGCAGACAGAGGCAGGGCGCCCCCAGAGGCTGACAGAGGACCTGCCTCTCACTGCCTGACATCTTTCCCTCCAGGAGCTCATCCTTTCCCCCTGGGAGATGCTGGAATGTGATGGACTGAAAGGCAGCCTTACTCCTCCTTTCCCCAGGTGGCCCGGCAGACGCTGGCTGGCCACCTGTAGTGCTTTAGTCTATGCCTCCAGAGCCTCCAGGGGACCGAAATCAGGACTCACCACAGCGTCTGTTAGAGGCAAGGATCAGAATTCGGTCATGAGCCCAAAGTTGGCTCCTGGATCTGAGCAGGACCCCCAAGTCCCCCTGGCAGCACAAAGGGTTCAGTGCTCGACTTTCAACTGAAAGGTGATCATTTCAAACCCTCCCCTTGCACCTGAGCCACAGAAGAAAGGCCCATCTGGTGATCACCTCCCAAAGGGGCACAGCCTCGAGAATCAGCCCCACGGGTCGGGGGTCCCCGGGAGTCGGAATCTATGTGGTGGCAACTTGTGTGAATTTGGACCTTGCAGCGACGGCACTGCCTGCTTCAAATGAGCCAGTGGGAGAAGCGACGAGGCCGTTGGAGAAAGGGGTGCAAGAACTCAAGACTCAGGACTGAAATAAAGGTCCCCTAGGACCGGCATCAGCCCAGGCCCCAGGCCCTCCCACCCCTGGGCGAACCTCTCTTCCTACAGACAGGGCCCAGAGGCTTCCCTGCCTGGCCCTGGTCCTGCCTCCCAAGACTCCCTGCCAGGCCTGGCCGAGACTCACTTAGCACGCATAGTGCTGGCAGAACCCAGGCTGTGTATTCCCTCTGAGCCTCCCTCTCGAAGGAGGCCCTGACCCGAGCTGGGTGCTTTTGTACCTCCAGGGAAGGCGCCCAGGGCTTCAGGGGCACCCATGCAAAGGCCCCTGAGCCCACCCGTCACCCTGCACACCCTGAGCGTGCCGCCATGGGGAAGGGCAGATCGCAGACAGGCCTAGGACCTGACCCGGGCCGGCTTCTGCTCTCATTCCTGCCCTTGGGGCTGACCAGCCGTGGGAAAGGGCACGAGCCTGAGCTCTCAGTTGACCCCGTTGCCGTGCCGTGCCTCAGTTTCCCCCTGTGACCTGGGGGCGACCAAGAGTCCCGGCCTCTCCAGGACTAAGTGTGAGGGCTTGTGGGACGCCCTCGGCACCCAGCCCGGTGGGGAGTGAGCCTGCAGGAGATGCTGGGCTGGAGCGTCTCTGGCAGGCGTCTACTACACAGGGGCGAGACCCGGAGGCTCGCGGGAAGGCAAGAGTGGGAGGAAAAGATCAACCTTTGTTCTGGCCAAACCTGTCACTGTGGCCTGCAAGAGAGGCATGGGAGGTGACCCAGCCGGCTGAGCACATCGAACCCTGAACAGCCTCACCCTGTGTTCCACGAGGCAGGGGAGAGGGGTGCATGCAGTCAGCCTCAAGCCACATCCTGGCCCCTCATCGTTCATGGGCTTCTGCCCTAGCATCTGTGAGCTTTGGACAGACGGCCTTTGGGCCAACCCATGTGCAGAGGGGCCCTGTCCCTGGCGAGGCGCAGATGCAGGACACACAGAGCTTTGGGGGCCGAGCTCGGTGCCAGAGACCTGACCCGAAGCATCCAGTCTCTGGGTCTTGCCCCAACAGCCAAGCGGGGGTGCCCCACCCCAGAAGCAAGTGACAGTTCAGACAGTGGGAGTGGGGGGGGCAGGCTGGAGGGAATACAGATGGTAGGGTGGGTCTCTGGAACCCCAAGAGTGGAGACATCACGGTGAGCCATAGAGGTCTACCTCCCACCAGACCATCATCTTCCCTGTGGCACAGACTTCAGGTGGAGGGAGGGCAGACTGCAGACAGGACCAGAACCTGGACCGGGCCAGCTTCTGCTCTCATTCCTGCCCTTGAGGCTAACTGGCCATGGCAAAGGGCATGCGTCGCAGTCCCCTCTTCAGTCCTCCCCCAGCCCTAAGCACTGTGGGTCTGTTTGGGGCAGGAACTGAAGGACCTGGTGGCCCAGGTGAAGGACGTGTCGGTGACGGTGGGCATGGACAGCCGCTGCCACATCGACCTGAGCGGCATCGTGGAGGAGGTGAAGGCCCAGTACGACGCCATCGCGGCGCGCAGCCTGGAGGAGGCGGAGGCGTACTCTCGGAACCGGGTACGCGCGCGCGCACGCATGACTCCGAGAGGAGGCAGAGGGAGGGGCGAGAGCACGTGGGCAGCGCGGACACGCGAGGCAGAGACGGCAAGAGCCTGGCTCTGATTCAAAAACAAACAAACAAACAAAAATAGCCAGGCTAGGGACTGAGCCCCGGTGGCGTAGTGGTTGTGCGCGGGACTGCGGCCCACTGGGACGGAGGTTCAATTCCAGCAGTGGGGCTGGGCCTCCTACTCCCACCACCGGAGAGCAGTGATGCCCCCCCCCCCAAAAAAAAATAGCCAGGCTCTGTGTAGTCAGGAGGGGAGCCGGGGTCCAAGGGCAGAGAGGGGAGGGGAGAAGGAGGCGAGCCCAGGCATAGACCTGGGGAGGGGCCGTGAAAGGGAAGAGAGCAGCCAGGGGCCAGGAACTTCGGAGGGGGGCTTAGGGCAACCCCCTCCTTCCGCACCCGCCTTCCCCAGCTGGAGGAGCACGCGGCGTGCTCGGCTGAGTATGGGACCAGCCTGCAGAGCAGTCGCAGTGAGATCGCCGAGCTCAACGTGTGCATCCAGAAGCTCCGCTCCCAGATCCTCTCCGTCAAGAGCCACGTGAGTGTCGCGAGGCCCCGCCCACCCTCACACACCTCACACTCACACAGTGTGACCTGACAGCTCTCCAGAGGGGAGGGGAGGCGGGCTTTCTTTCCAGCCTCCAGCCAGGTCATTCCCCCTACAGTTCGGGAGAGAAGCTGGTTGACTTGTGAGACCTCCCTCTGGCCTTCGGAAAGTGCCGTCTCCTTAAGTCTAAACCGGCGCTCTCTCTCTCTTGCTTGTCACCCCTGATGGCCGTGGCTCAGCCCTCTGCCCCCACACAGACGTGTCCTCAAGGGCCTGGTGGGTTCCCTGGGCTGTGGCCCTCTCTCCAGCTCCCGCCCTTCCCTGGCCTGTGTCTGCAGTGCCTGCAGCTGGAGGAGAACATCAAGGTGGCCGAGGATCAAGGGGAGCTGGCCTTCCGTGACGCCCAGAGCAAGCTGGCCCAGCTGGAGGCCGCCCTGCAGCAGGCCAAGCAGGACATGGCGAGACAGCTGCGGGAGTACCAGGAGCTCATGAACACCAAGCTGGCCCTGGACATCGAGATCGCCACCTACAGCAAGCTGGTGGAGGGCGAGGAGAGCCGGTGAGGGGCCGGGGGACGGGAGGACGGGGAGGCCAGACCACCCAGAGGCCATCTCCTCTCAGTACAGCACTGCCCATCTGAGAAATGGGCTGGTGGTGAAGCAGCCCAGCCTCGTCGAGGGGGCTGGAGGATGCCGGCAGAGGGAAGAGGGCGGGGCGTGTGAAAGGTTAATGCCCTCAGCTGCTACGCAAACAATTGTTGGGCCACCCCAAGGAACAGCAGAGAAAAGGCCTGGCACTCACTCTCCAAACGGTCACTGAAAACCCTGCAGAGCCTATTTCTACCCCGACATGCATGGAGTTCTCCATGAGTCGGAATCCATTCCAGTAACGATGGATTTCAGGGCCAGCATTTATGGGGGAAAGAGGCCATGGGGCAGAGGCCCAGCGCAGACAAGCTGGCTAGCCAGTGTCACACAGCAGGGCAATCCCAGGACTGGGAATCATCTCCACCTGCCAGGTCTCAGGCCTCTAAACCCAGGGGAGTTTATGCCCCAGGCCCCCCCTCACATCCCACCATGCCTCTCCCCCAGGATGGAGCTGCCCTCAGCCGCCGTGGTCAGTGCTGTGCAGTCCCGATGCAGAACCCGTGAGTCTCCTCGCCCCCAGGGTCCCCCAGGGGAGAGGGAAGAGGGTGCTGGAGGAGGGGCAGGGTATCATGGCTCTAAGGCATCCTTTTAAGCGGCCCCCAAATGTCCAGCCCCTCCCGTACCCTGCCCCTTCTTTCCCCTGTAGCTTCCTCCAGGTCAGGCCCCTCCAAGGCCCCCTCCCGGAAGAAGACCACCAAAGGCCACGTGATCAAGATCACGGAAATGTCAGAGCAGTTCCTCTCCCAGGAGTCGGAAGCCTCAGAGTAAGGAGTCCCAGGTCACTCCCACTGCAGCAGGAGAGACTGAAGCTAGACTCCAGGGAGCAGCTCGGAGCCTCTGCATTGAACGAGGAGGAGCGGGAGAGGAGGACATGTTTCCAGATCAGCTCCACATCATCCACGCCTCCGTTTCTCCCTTCTGCTCAGAGGCTCCCTGGCCTAGTGGGGAGAGGGGGGAACCAGAATTTGGGGTCTGTTTGGTCTCCTCCCTCCTCTGAGGCTCCTCCCCAAACAGGGTCCCTTTGACCCTTTTGCCCAACCCTTGCCCTAAGTGCACATCTCAAGCCTTGCCATGCTCATCCAGTCCCGTTCTGGCCTTGGACAGGGGCGGATGAGGACCATGTGGGTTTGCCCACCCACCTCTGGAGTTCCTGGGGAGACCGCCTACCAAGCTCCCCCCACCAGCTTTCCTGCACTCTCGGGCCCCCCCAGACATCTGACAGTATTAGAGAGTGAAGGGAAGAGGGTCCCTGGGTGTTGGGGCCTGAGCCTGGACATTTGAGCTCAAGCCAGACACCTCTTCCTTCTTCCCTCTCCTGGGGTTCCAACCCGACAGGGCATACCTGACACCATCTGCATGTGGGGGCAGTGCCACGGCCAGCTCCCAGCACCTTCTCCAGACGCTATTCTTGCCATGATCAGCTCCCCAGGGGAGAGGTCCCAGGGAGAACTAGACCCTCCCACCACCTCCCTGCCAGTCCTGAGTCCCCCGGTGTAGCTGGGATCTCAGTTCTCAGTCCCCGCCTTGGGTGCACAACGTCCCGGAGACCCCCTAGCCCCACCCTGTCATGAAGCCCCAGGCTCATGTCTCATGAAGCCCATCCCTGGGGACTCCTTCCTCCTCTCCCTGGGACCAAATAGCTGGCCTCCCCCCGGTATGTTCGCTGAAGACCCCTCTCTGGAGGTAGAACTCTGCTTCTAACCCTTGAGCCCTCCTCTGTCTCCCCCCCCGCCCTACCCCTGTCCATGATCACCACCTCTGGTGGGGCCTTGAAGGAGGCGCAGCCCTGGCCAATCCGGGAGCTTCTGAGCTTGGGTTGGGTCGGGGAGCCCCAGTGACCACCTTAAAAGGGCTCATCCAAAGAGTGGGGGGGGGGGTGAAGAACCTAATAAGCAGACGAGGGGTTAAAGGAGGAGTGCCTCTATGCCCTCCTTTGTGCTCACCTTTGGGGTCCACTTGGGGGAGGGGGTCCCAACAAGCCCAACTTCTGACTGCCAAACCCCGGCTTTTTCCCTCTCTTGGCTCCTACTGGCCCCACACCTCTTTTACAACTCCAGTCTCTGATTCCTTCATCCCATCTTCCAGGACACGGTGGTCCCCGGCCTTGGCCCCTCCCAGAGCTCAAAGCCCTCCAGGTCTGAGGATGAGGGAAGGGGGTGTGTAGTGCTGCCACCATTCGGGCTGAAGGGAGCCCCGACATGTAGACTTACCCCCAGAGAGGGTGCTAACCGCTGCTTTTTCCTCTCGGGCTGTTTATTGGTTTCCAAGGGAGCAAGTTCTCAGTCGGGATAGAGAGATATAAAGTATATATTATATATTTTTTTCATAACTTATGTGGCTTTTAACTTATTGCTTGACCCTGCCTGTTGCTGTATCACCCGCGCGGTCGACGCGATTTTTCCGGATAGAGGGTATACACTGCAGCTGCCCGCTCTGAGTGGTGAACTGCCTTAGGGCACCGCCCCTGCCCGGTCCCTCCCGAGGGATGAATAAAGTGCTCGAGGTGTCCATGAAGGGGTCTGTGTCTGTGTTTGTCGTCCCGCTCAGAACGGCTCAGCCACAGGCCCATGGGGCTTCTCCAAGGATGGCAAAAGGGGTCTTAGGAACTTAAGAGCAATTCAGCTCATGCCCCGTCTGCCCACAGGGCGATGGCAGCCACATTGGGCTTCCATTTCTAGTGTCACCTGGCATATTCGGGCACTGGGAGGGTTGCCTTATCAAGGACACCCATGAGAGAGCCCCCACACGATAGCTGGGTTTCTTCTCAAGCATGCTGCCCTCTCCCACCCCCACCCCCCGGGGCTTGGTAACAGCCCAGAGTATATTCTGCCTAATCCTGCCAAACCAAATGCAAGCTCAACAGTTAAAGACCCCGACCTTTGTCCAAGCCCAGCCCTGTGCTGAGACTCCAGGACCCCTCTCCACCCACCCGCCTGCCATACGCCGCAGGAAGCTCGCAGCAGGTTAGAGCCTCCAAATCTGGGTCAAACGCAGGAAGGGGTGCCCTCCGAGGTCCCAGGAGAGAGAGGGTGTGGGCAGTGGGCTCAGAGCAGACGGCTGCAGGGAGCCAGGCTTGGTGTGATTGTGAGGGTGAGTCAGGGAAGCCCAGAGAAGGACAGATAGTGCAAGGAAAGGAATTGAGGGAGAGAGGTGTCTTCAGGCAGACGCTGGGCTTCCTGTCCTACCCTCTGGCAAGGAGCCCCAGAGCTGGAGTCTGGGTGTCCTCCTCTGTGAAACGGAGCAACGGCCCCCAGGGACAGTGCCTCTCAGGATGCTGGGGACCGGCGGAAAGAGGAGCGTCCGTTGCCCTCGGTGCATGGTCCCCGGCAGCCGGCACTGCCACAGTCCGCCAGGGCACAGGACGGCGCGCCACGTCGTTCTTGTTATGACAGCGGGTGTGGAGGATGAAAGACACCTGACCGGTTGGGGCCCTGTGAGTCGGGACAGATTCACCAGCAGCAGGCATTCGGAGCCTGGTGGCGCAACCGTTAAAGTGCTCTGGCTGCTCACCAGGAAGGTCGGCAGTCGGAAGCACCCGCCAGGCCTCCGGACACCAGAAGCGCTCCATCACGAACTTCCTGGCCAGCGCAGCGACCCCGAGTCACAGTGACCCTGTCAGGCAGGGTCGGACTGCCCCGAGACTCACTCTTGACGGGAGTGCACATCTCCCTCAGTGGCTGGTGGATTTGAACTGCCGACCTTGAGATGAGACGTCTCCTGTGTAACCACTGTGAAGGGAGCAGCAAATATGCTTCCTGACAGATGGACGGCGTAGGAACCCCTCTGCGGGCACTGGAGTCTGTCCTGCAGGGTGCCTAGGAGGCCCAACCAACTGGCCGACAGTGGGTTTGGGTTGGTCTAGGGCTGGAGCCAGGTCCACCGGCCCAGTGCTGGCTCCAACCAGGGCCCGCGACTGTGAGTCCAGAAAAAGCTGAAGAGTTGAAGCAGGGCATAAACTTAGAATGCAGACAGACAGACAAACAACCCAGGAGAGAGCGGGCGTGGGGCTGTCTCCATGGATTGTCTGTGTGCTTGCTAGTGGGCCCCTCTCTGCCCATCATTTCTTCTTCCCTCCCTCCCTCTCCTCTTTGCTCCGGCCCATTTCCAGCAACAGCTCATCTTGTTTCTCTCTCAGTTGCTGTTTTTGAAGGCCAGACACTGCTCTCTAAGGACCACGGGGACAGCCTCCCGTTACTGGCCTAGGGGCTGCGTTTATCCTCGCTTCGTGAAGACAGTGTTATTCTGTGACTCGGCTGCTGCTCAGAAACCTTCCCCCAGCAGCTCAGCCCTGGCTGGGACACGGCGCCTGTTCCCACTCTGCAGCCCACAGTGATCTCTGCCTCCGTGGCCCCCCCCATCCTCCCTCGCTTCACGTAGCCCCTTGGTGCCTCTTCTCCCTGTCCTGCAGCATCGGGACCTGGCCCAGTACCTGGCCCTGAGAAAGCACCCTAAATGCAGCCCCAAGGACCGAGGGAAGAATGAGGGACCGTCCCTCTCCAACCAAGGTCCCCTGGCCTCCTGGGTCCAACAAGGCGAGGGCGTCCCTCCGCTGCTTCTGGGTCCTGTGCCAACACCGCGCCCGTGTCGTGAAAGAACAGGGTGCAGCCTGCAGAATCAAGCAATCAATGATGACAGTGATTTCCTCTCTTGCCTACTGCTCTGTGCCGTGGGTCAGTCCCATCCCATAGTGACCCTTGAAGGACAGACCAGGCTGGCCCCAAAGAGTTTCCCAGGCTGTACACGTTGCTGGGAGCACCTCTCCAGGACCTTCCTCCTGCAGAGCAGCTGCGGGTTTGAACTGCCAACCCCTGTGCCACCAGGATCCTCTCTCTCTCTCTCTCTCTCTCTCTCTCTCTCTCTCTCTCTCTGGAAGGACGCAGACTCTGGGTCTCCCTCTCCTCTCCTCCTCCTCCCCATACCTGCCCTCTCCTCTGGGAGCAATTGCGTGAACCTGGGCCAAGACGTCCACCCGCCCTGGCTCCAAGGTCAAAGACAAGCCCCCACCTGGGTTTGCCTCTCTCTTCTCCAACCCCTTGTAAGGCAGGCAGAGCAGGTCTCATTCCCAGAGGTGTGCACA
>PVJH01031829.1:0-23327 GCA_004026705.1 Nesogale talazaci
TTAAAATTAATTAATTAATCTATCTATTTACTTGCTTTTACCCTCTAGCACTCATATGTGTCTACCCTCTGCTTTGGTAATTAATCCTTTCTTGATTTCCCACTGGTGGTAGTCATCAAAGAACATTTATTTTAGTGTGAAAGTCTTTCCTTGACTTTTTATAATAGTTGTCTCATACAGTATTTGTTCTTTTGTGATTTACTAATTTTCATTCAGCATAATGTCCTCTAGGACTGTCTATGTTATAAGGTGTTTCACAGATTCATCATTATTCTTCAACATTCTACAATATTCCATTGTATATTTCTACTGTAATTTGTTTATGCATTCTTCCATTGATGGGTGTTGAGATTTTACCCATATTTTTGCTATTGTGACTAGTGCTGCATTGAATATGATTGTGTACCTATATCTTTATTTCAAGATTCCTATTGTTCTAGGATATAGACTGAGTGTTAGGATTGCTGGATCTTATGCTATTTCTATCATTTGACAGTCCCATAGGCAAGGTATGAGCGGTCCAGTGTCCCCACACCCTCGTCAGCATTTGTCTCTTTGGGTATTTTTTTAAACTTTGCTATGAATGCTAGGGTGAGAATGATAGCTCCTTATTTTGATTTGCATCTCTCTAGGGGCTAAATATCAGGAGCATTTCTTCATATGGGAGTGGGTGTCTAAGCCGTGATTTTCTTGGTCCAATCACATGCATGCAACACCTAGACCATGAGTAAAGAATGATTCTTAGAAGCAAGAAACTTTGTCTCACATTGGATGTGTTACTAGGAGAGACCAGTTCCCGGAGAGAAACATCATGATTGGTAAAGTACAGGTTCAGGGAAGGAGAGAGAGAACTTCAGCATGCTGGACTGGCCCGGTGGTTGCAAGCATGGGTTCACACAGAGCAGAGGCTCTGAGGATCGCACAGGACTGGGCAGTATTCCCCTCTGTTGTACATTTTCCTCTGTTGGCCTCGCTACGAGTCAGAGCCAACTTGATGGCACCTGGCAATAGCGATTAACTATTAAGAAAATTAAACTTAGCATTTAAACTCTAAAAAAAGAAATCTCCAAGTCCAGATATATGTATTGCTTAATCCTACCAAGTATCTAAGTGCATCTTCACCCGTAACCATGTCATGATGATACAGGTTAGCAAAACATATCTATATGTCCAGAATACAGCTCAGAATGGCTCTGAATTTCAGGAGAAGCAAGTTGTTCTTGCTTTATGGCATACTTCTCCATTTGATTCATTCCTTTGACATTTGAAGCTGAAAGCGAGATGGTGTTGTTGCTCCATTCTTTGTGTCAGTCTCTAAAATATTCATTTGTGAGCTAAACCCAAATGAATTGCTGCACACTTATTATTCATGGTGCTAAATTGGTCTCTGCATCTCTGAAAGGGATGGTAATAAAGCGTTGATCCTCAAGTTTCTATTTAGTAATTCACATGGAACACCAAGAAAGCAATTTATTATCCTCCACCAAATTTGACTTTAGCTCATCACTTTTTCCTCCCCACGTAAGTTTGTAATTATTGTTTTGAGTGCTATGTTCTGTAAGCAGAATTCAGCCTGACTTCTCACTCTCTCTCTCTCTTTGTCTCTCCCCCACCCCTCTCTTTTAACTTGCCCCTGGCTCAGCTGTTAGAAATTATTCTTACCCTTAAAACCATCATGTTCCAAAACCTAACAGAAGCTCTAATCCTTCCCTGAAGACGCTTCATTAGGTTTCTATGCTTCTTGGATTGAACTTAAATTTCTTGACCTCATTTTTTAAGCCACCGGTCAATTTATGCTATTTCCACAAATTGAGTTCTGGTTCTCTTGTCTTATTTTCACGCTGACAAGTTACATATATGTGAATGTTAGTTATAAGCATTTAGCCATTCCTAAAAATAGTAATCTGGTCAAGAAAAGAAACAGCAAGAACAACGGAAAACCTGGACTCCAAATGGATTTTTGCAAAAATTCCTTATTGTTGCTGTTACCAAAACAAACAAACTTACGGCCATCAGCTCAATTCTGACTCATCGTTACCCTGTAGGACAGGGCAGAACTGACCCTGTAAGTTTCCAAGGCTGTAACTCTTGACATGCGTAGAAAGCCTCATTTTTCTCCTTTGGAATGGCTGAGGTTTTTGAATTGGTGACCTTGTGATTAATACAAGGTACACCACTACCGGCCATCTATCTCAACTTATAACAAGCCCCTGTGACAGAGCAGAACTTCCTGTAAGGTTTTACTGTCTGTAATCTTTATAGGAGCAAGTTTCCATGCCTTTCTCCTACAGAGCTGATGGGTAAATATTGGGGTGAGGGGGTCCCCTCATGAGAAAGGATTCTGGGGAATAACTTTGATATTATGGAAAACATTAAAGACAGATGGCAGGGCACAGAGGCTCCTTGTCCCATGTCAGGACAGAGAGAGAGAATGTTAAGACCAAGGGAGGAAACCTTTGGAGGAAACACCGATATTTCTGTTGGTGAGTATGGTGGGTGAATGGGGAGAAACAACTTCACATCAGGAAGGAATGCTAAACAATGGTTCTAGGGAATCTGTGGGGACAATGGACCATATTTTATGTTCCTGGGTAGACACTACGAATATGTTTTTACCCAACCCTCGGTGAACCATGTCATGGACTAAGCACCATGATGACCTTGGACATTGACCTTTCAGGCAAGATGACATCCCCCAGGGGCCACACCAGAGGGGCTCAAACATAGAGGATAGACTGGGCCCTGCCTTGAAGATGTCTGCACCCTAAGCCTGATGACGAGGAGACTCAGACAGGAGAGGAAGCAGAGAGTGGCTGCTCCAGGGCTGCGGAAGTGGTGGGCTTTGGACCTGGGGAAACCCTGGCTTGGTAGGTGTCCAATGGAAAGGGACCCAGAAGCACCATATATTTAGTACCTTGATGCCCTGTTGCATTGATATGAGAGGTCTGATCAGTTGTACAGGGATCTGCTCTTGGAAGAGTTGATCCAGGAAGTTTCCCCCTGGCACCAGTTCCCACGCTTATGACCAACGGCTCAATGGATTGGGAGACTGAACTGTGTGCAGGGAGTGCTGTATCATTGAAAAATGGTTGATGTTATCAATGTAAACACCTTATACCCCAGGGGGAAGACTGACAACTTTACTTTTTCATTTCTTTGGGTTTTTTGTTTTTCTGTCTTTCGCTCGGTCATTTTTGGGTTTTTGTTTGTTTACTGTTTAGTTTGGTGATTTGTTGTAGTGATTGGTCATATGGGGTTTTGATTTTTTTTCATAATATGACTGCCATAGTAAACTAGAGCTAGGTATAAACCATGAACAAGCAGATGGATTCTGGGCTCCCACTTAATTCTAACCCCAATCTAAGAATAGTTAGTTGTGATAACATTACCCTCTCAATACTCATCTTATGAAAAGATAACTGAAGGTAAGAGTGTTACTGCAAAAGTGTGGTAAAGAAAGCAAATGGTGCCCAGCTATCAATCAGAATAAACTCTGGAGTGTTAGGCTTATAGTCAAACAAATAGTCATCTAAATGAGGAAACAATGAAGTCCACATGGAAGAAGCACATCAGCTTGTGTGATCCAAAGATGACAATGACAATATTATAGGAATCCTGGTGGCAGAGTGGGTTATACGTTGAACTGAAATGACAAGATTCAAGCATGATGGAGGGAAAGATATTAGAGCTTAATTGTGAACACCCAATTTGTAAAAATGCTATTGAGGATCGTGGGAGCCCCAAGCCCCTCTATGGAGTATCTAGTCAAAGGAAAATGCTGGTGTTTCCCCTCCAGACACAGGCAAAGATCTCCAACAGTCTTAGAGAGCATTGTACATTTGATTATGCAGGATCAAACTTGATACTGGGTCAGTTGACCTCCCTCTTGACTCAACCTGAATTTGTTCTAGGCTCATATATGATATGTGAATACTGTATCAAGAAAATCATGGGGAAGAGGTGGAGAAAACAAACTTGACCAATGATTTCTATGGATGAAGGGGAATGCGCTGTTGTTAGAGGGCATTGAGTTTATGTCAATGGTAGCAGGATAATTTGGAAAAGTATTTCAATAATGGTTGTACAACACAGAGTATAACACATAATCAATGACACTGAATTATACAAGTAGAAGTTATTGAATTGACGAATATTCTGTTAGTTGTGTTTTTTGCCACAATTAGAAAAAAGTACAGGAATAACAATGAATACAAGGAAGAAGAAAAAATTTTATAACTGAATATGTTGACAATTAGACAACTCTTCTTTTATGATTGAATTATTGAATTATGTGCCATTGGATAAAATGCTAAAAAGAACTGTGAAAAATTAAAAAGAAACTCATATGCCTAGGGCATTTTAAAATGTAGTTTTCTTAAAGACAGTAGTGGGTACCCAATAGTAACCATCCCAGAAAGAAAGGTGACTTGGGGTGTGGAATTCCTCTTGCTTATACTATTATTTCTGATTCACTTCGTTTGTTAATGTTCTAGAGCATTAGTATTCTAGAGTTGTGGTGTCCAGGATAACCGCCACGTGAGGCTATAGACATTAAAATGAATAATATGAACAGTCAGCGTCTCGGTTGCAATAGCCACATTCATATGCTCAATAGCCACAAGTGGCTAATGACTACTTTACTGAGCAACACAAGCATGGACATTTTCACGATCACAGTCATTCTATCAGACAGCACTATAGAATCATGGTTTCCACTCTATATTACACTCACTAAGAGTAATAGAGAAACAGAAGCTAACCTAGTTGGCGGGCTGAACTCCTGAACTTGAAGGAGCCTGTGTGTCTTCTTTTTGTTTGTTTGTTTGTTGTTTTTTGGCATCACTGCCTCTGGTGGTTGTGGGCGCTACCCAGTGCTGCTCCTGAGAGCCGCCGCTGGATTTGAACCGCCAAGCCCACGGGCCGCAGTCCTGCACTCAACCACTTAACACCACCGGGGCTCAGCCCGAGCCTGTGTGTCTTAAACACAGATTATTTCCATTGAAATTACCTGGCTTTCAATTAGGTGAAATTATCTGTGGAACTTTCCACTGGATTCCTCTCATTTTATTATGAGATAAACTTCAATTGCCTTAATAGCATTTGGAATTTGTTCTGAGTCAATTACAGATCTCAAGAACTTCGTATTGGGCTGAGCCCCAGTGGCGTAGTGGTTGTGCGCGGGACGGAGGTTCAATTCCAGCAGTGGGGCTGGGCCTCCTACTCCCACCACCAGAGAGCAGTGATGCCCGCCCCCCCCCCCCCAAAAAAAGAACTTCGTATTAAAGCAATGCTTTCAACATCCCAAACTGGATAAATGTGTATGTGATAGTGAGGTTTACTGTGTCCACCGGGTCTCCGTAGGAACATGTGGGCAGAGTTTAATCAGGTCTCAGCTTTGATTGGAGATAATTGCTTTTTGAGGTTGGCATGCCATCTCTCTCCCTCCCCAGGGATCAGACTGGTACCAGCATGCTGCCGCTTGCACTAGTGTTTACCTTAACTTGTGGACCAAACCACCTGTGGATCATGTTATTAGAACTTGAAGCTCCTTCAGGACCTGCTTCACCATGGGATGTGTGGCCGTGTTGCAGCTTGTACCGTCGCTTCAGTTCAATATCCCACCTGGGCCTGCTTCACTAAGCTGCCAGGGCTGCTGACTGCTGCTGCCCCACCCCGCCTGTCTGCTGAAAGGCACACTCTGCTTTCCGCTTCTTTGACCTTGGACCAGTAGCTTGCATGAGTTGAAGGACTTTCAGTATATTAACTGTTCCATGAAAGTGAGTTGAACTGGGCCATCTGTGCGGCTGTGTGGATTAATTAGCTGTTATATTCCTTCATGCTGTATATGTGTGTGTGTGTGTGTGTGTGTGTGTGTATTCAGAAGAGTCCTGGTTTGGTTTCTCTAGAGAACACTGCCTAACACAGTGTAAACAAGTTAATATATTGGTGTGACAAAATTATTTTCAGAGTTAAGAAAGAGTAAAGATTATGTAATCCAAATTTTTCATTTTTTAAAATGCAATGACTCCCAAATTTTAAGTGTTTTTCTCAAATACTTGAACAGAAGAACTGCCATATCTTTAAGTTGAGATTAGACTTGTCAAGCAGAGTCTGCCTCTTCATTTACTGGTCATTCATGAATAATTAATATAGAAGTATGTGTGTGTGTCTGCATTTTGCGCACATAGAAGTTCAATTCCCCACAGCCTAATTTCTCGTACAGCATTGTGAGGTGATCCCATAATCTCAGATCCAGTTCAGTGTGACTCTTGTTTAGTAAGCACAGGAAGAACAGATGAGAAATAACCTCCTAACTTTTAAGTAAGAGAAAATCAATAAAAACAAAACATGGCACACATCATTATGAAAGAGGGGAAGAGCAGGGTGGGGATGTAAGGCCCCCTGGTGGGTACGGTCACCCCTCTACAGGGGAGTCACGGGGAGGAGACAGACCAGTCTAGGGGCAGCTGGGCAGTGATGATGCATACAAGTTTCCTCTAGTTCCTAAAGCCTTCCTCCCCACAACTATCATGGTCCCAACTCTACCTTACAAATCCAGATGGACTGGAGAACGTACACTAGTAGAAAGGGTTGCTGGAGATATGGGAAAACCAGGATGGGTGAGCCCCTTTGGGCCAGTGGTGAGATTGGAGCTGCTGGATGAGTGGAGAGAAGGTGGGGTAAAGAGATGGAACCAATTGCAAGGATGTACACATAAGCTCCTGTTTGAAGGACGGACATCATAGGAGTGGGTTGGGGGAGAAGTCGGACAGTGTAAAATATGACAGAACAATAGCAATTTATAAAGTATTGAGGGTTGATGGGGAAGGGAGAGCGGGGGAAGATTGGGAAAAGAAGGAAAAGCCAAATAAAGGACTCAAGGAGAAAGGTGGATGTTTGGAGAATGATGACAGCAACGAACATGTGAAGGTGCTTGGCACAGTTTATTTATGTATTGTGAAAAACTATGTATGACCCCCAATAAAACGATTTTTAATTAAAAAAACAGAGCATGGCGCCTTAGGAAAATATGAAGAGTGCTCTAATTGTTTGACATTTTGCTAGAGATTTTGTCCCTTGTCCCCATTTGACAAACACAGGAAGGTTGTAGAGTGCAGTTCAGCATTCACCAACAGTCTCTCCCTAGGTCACAACTGCAATGCCCTGCTGATTCAGCTGCAATAAATAATTAAGAAACATTCTAGGCATCCATTGAACAGCTCAATCACAGCGCCCATCGCTTCATTGTTTGATTTAGTTATACCTTTAAGAAAGATGCTGCCTCCCAGTGATCACTTGAAAATAGATCTCTTTCTCTTTACAGATAACAAATCAATACTTTTGTGCATTTGTGTTTCAAATAAGTCCCTGAGAAACTACATCTACCTGGGTCTAACTGGTGCTTTGTGAAAACTGAATATATTGATTTGCTGATCCTGGAAGTAAATCCCATTTTTCATTCTTTCTCTATCCTTTAATCATATCCCTTCCCATTGAAGAGCTAAAAATATACTGACGATATCAAAAGGGATGATTCTAAGCAGGCAGGGCAACCTGCGATTCCTGTTGAGATCATTAAATTAATCCAAATCCAATCAAAGCCACTGCCATCTAATGGCTCACAATTCAGTCACCCTATAGGACTGGAATAGATCTGTCCCTTTGGGCTTCTGAGGATGTAAATCTTTACAGGAGTAGAAAGAAAGGTTGGTGGAGTCACACACTGTGTAAACTACTGCACCACTCTGGCTCAACTCTGTCAGAGTGATGGCTAACTTTAGGCTAAATCTCCATGTTTAATCACTGTTTGCTTTCTTCTCTTCCATCACTCTTCTCAAGTCTACTAGTTGTCAAAAGAGTTACTATTTCACATATGTACACATACACATAAACACATATACATACATACATACATACATATATATATCTCAAATTTGATGGGTAACTATAAAGAAACATGCTTACAGATCTGCTGTCACACCATCCAGATATTACCCCACCTTCTAAACAGTTGCAGGTCTTTCCTGAGATAGGGCTGTCGGGATCAATTATTCAGCCAGGCTTGACAAAGGCTATCAGCCAGCAGGCCAAGAACACTGAGGAGGTTGGTATTGGAAGGCTGTGATGGCGCCATGAAACATTGCCAAAGAGAAGGGCTAAGTATTTTATTTTTCAAAGGTGATGGCAATCTCTTTACAGAAGGGTCAAGGGGAGGAGACGAGGGTGCAGTGTAGCAACTATGAAATATGCAACTTTCCTCCAGTTCTTTGATGCTTTCTCCTTCCCACTATCTTGATTCCCATTCTGCCTTACAAATCTGGCTAGACTAGAGGATGTACGCTGGGACAGATAGGAACCAGGAACATGGGGAATCCAGGACAGATGACCCCTTCAGGACCAGTAGTGAGAGTGGCAACACAAGGAAGGTGGGGTAGAAAGGGAGAACCGATTATAAGGATCTGCATATGACCTCCTTCTTGGAGTACAGACAACAGAGAAGTGGGTGATGGGAGCCATCGGACAGTGTAAGATGTGACAAAACAATAATAATAATATATAAATTATGAAGGGTTCATAAGAGAGTGGGGAGCAGAGAGGAAGGGGGGAAATGAGGAGGTAATGCCAAGGGCTTAAGTAGAAAGCAAATATTTTGAAAATGATGATAGCAACAAATGTACAAATATGCGTAACATACAATGGATGGATGCATGGATTCTGATAAGAGTTGTATGAGCCCCCAATAAAATGATACAATGATGAACAAGCGGTGTTAAGATATGAGAAGGAAATGAAGTGGACAGCCACCGTTCACTTCTTTTCATGGTAACGTTGGAGACAGGCTATAGTCCTGAAGTTCAAGTCCATTATAGCTCTCATAGTAAAAGCTTCAAACATTTGTGAAGAAGAAGCGATCTTTCTTAAATTTTAAAAATCAATCGTACCCGGCATTTGTAATGGAAACACATTAAAGTATTTACATGGGTCTTCTAACACACCCAGCTTTGAAATCAAATAGAAGTTTTGTGATATAGTATGCCTGTAACCTCACAGAATGCAGAACCTGACTAGCTTTATTTTGTTTTGTGGGCATCACTGCCCTCTGGTGGTCGTGGGCGCTACCCAGTGCTGCTCCTGAGAGCCGCTGCTGGATTTGAACCCCCAAGCCTGCAGGCTGCAGTTCTGCATTCAACCACTTACACCATCAGGGCTCAGCCCTGAACCTGAGTAGCTTTATATATTAATTAATTATTGTAATATGGTTATCAATCATATACTAAAATAATTCTATTAAGTATATATTAATTAGGAAGCATGATGTTCACAAAAATTGCTCTAGTTATTGCAGAAATTATTTAAGTGACAAAGCAAATATAACCAAATCAGGACTGTGTATTGTGGAAACCTCATAATTTCCCATGGAAACTCTGGGAACTGCTCTTGTTTGATGAGAAGAATGATCCGGGGCACTGGATTTGGGCCACTCTACTTTCCCAGGTCCTCTTCAGCTAAAGCTTTGACGAACTTCCTCAAAACACTCCAACAATCAGCAAACAGTATCTTTCCTGAACCCTCCAAAGATCAACAAACTAAAGATCTTATTACGCATACCCCAAATCTATTACCATCTACTTTGAGCTGGCTGGTTTGCTGTGACCGTGACTGGACGACGTCCACTGCTCAAGCTTTTCCTTTGGGCTTCATCTTCAGGGAAATTGTAATGGGAAAACCCTGTTTCATCTCCTGTTACAATTTTTAAAAATGCATCAGTATCTTGATCCCACTCGTTTAACATGTCCATTGAAAGTTCTGCTCTTGGCTGTAGCTGATCTGAGCATAATGACTTTGGTAACTACTGAGGAGAAAGGACACTGAAACTTATAAAATTGTGCTAGTCAAACCACTTAAGATGTCTACAGAGATGGCTATTATTTCTGCTAATGGTAGTTGGTCCTCTTCAATTAGTGCCTAAACCAGATTAGTCATTTCCCCAAGAATGGTTGTGGATGGTACATTGTGATGGGCCTCATCTTCCATATAAATTTGTCTCCTATTAAGTTGGGTTGTCCATTTGCAAGCTGATGATTTCATTGGGTGTTGTCCCCATACATTTTTCATAAAGTATCAATGATTTCATTATTCTTCTACCCATGCTTCACTATAAATTCTGTTTGTTCTTGCTTCAATTTTAGCAGAATTCATGTTCTGATAGATAGATTTTTTTCAAACAGGTTTTTGTTCAGACATGTATAATAAGATAATATGACTTTATTTTGGTATAAAATTTTTCTGAAACGATGCAAAGATTTTTTTTGTATGCATTTCCCATGAACTTTTTGAAAACCCTCCTAGTTCTCTTTTTTCATGACGACTCTGTCAGGGGGTCACAACTTTTTCCAAGTTTACAGGGTTCTTTCTTACCACATCTAGGAAAAGAGGCCTGTGAGAAGGAGTCCATGTTCTGCAGTCTGTGAGGGTTTACTCTATCACAAGGCTTAAAGGTTACTCCAAAGCTAGGTGGGCGGGAGGACCCACTTCAAGATTTTCATTTGTATCCATTTAAAATGTCAGAAAGAGTTATGTCCTCTAGCCTACTAAACTAACAATTCATGAGTTCCTGCTGAGAAGAAATTCCCTCGTGGACACTATCCTAAATAAGCAATTTAGCTACAAAATGAAGGCTCTAAGGTTCCGTGATGTGACCCACTGAGGCTACCATGTCTCCTATGCTTGCTGAAAAGGCATAATCATAATGACCCATTCTGCAAAACTCCTGTCTTAGTCAAGAAAGGCAAAGATAGGAATGGTTCTAGACCACTGAATTCTAAGAAGATGAAAATTAAAAGCAAGGCATGCTGGGTTGGGGAAAATACTAGAGAAGTGTTATGCTATTAATGAAACATCTGGATCAACTTGAATGCAGATTATACACTAGACAATCAAAATCTATTTGGGCTTCATTTTCTAAAAAGTGCTACAGTTATGTAAGTCAATGCCCCTCCTCTTAGAAAATAGAAGCAAAGCTTATGGGGTAAAATAGGCATAATGTGCAAAAGTAACTCTCAGATAATTAAGAACTAATTTATGAGACAGAGAAAATAGAGCAAAATGTTAGTTAATTATTGAATCTGGATGTTGCCTACTACCTCGCAATTCTTTTAGATGGAATCATTTTACAATCAGAGGTTAAAGAACTGTAAACAAGATATTTTAACATTAAGTTTTGCTATATTCACTATATAAAATCATAATTATATTCACAATCTAATATTTGGAACAAATCACCTGAAACTTAGTGACTTCTGAGAGTTTCTGAGGATCAGGAAGCAAGGTACGCATTACCTGCGTTTTACAGGGCCTCTCACATTCTACAATGCAGGTGTCTATGGCTGTATTAAGCTTGAGGTTTAACAGGGGAAGAGTCCATTCCCAGCCCACTCATGTTATTACAAACAACCATTTCCTCTCTGGCTATTGACCAGATGCTGCCCTCAGTTATTTGCTGTATGAGTTTTTCCAATATGTCAATTTTCTTTATCAAAGCATTCAAGCCGAGAAGGTGATAGCGAATCCATTAACAAGAGGCAGTTGAGATGAAAGCAAAGTCACAAGGTCCAAGTCAAACTTAGAGGAGGATTATTACACAAGGGCATGTATCCCAAGAGACGGGAAGCCTTGGGGGCCATCTCAGGAGTGTGCCTACAGCAGTGGTTCTCGTACTCTACCTAAAAATTAGTTGTAGGCCAAATAATAACCGGAGGGACCAGTGTGAGTTCCTCATGCAAGTGATTGGGAATAGGATCTTCCTTCTTTGGTAACAGAATATTCAGACACTTTCAGTGTCTGATTAGAATTCAGAGAGTCCCTGTTAAATTTATTTAAGGGTCTCATTATCCTCTTTCAAGACCCCTCATGTAAAGGACAAGTAGCCAGAAAAGACATGACGGAAAACAAAAATTGGGGATCAGGGTTGCTGTTGTTAGGTCGTAGTTGGGCTCCTCAAAACTTGTGCACAACCCACCATCCCGCACCACTCTCACAGCCGCTGCTCTGCTTGAACCTGTTGCTGCAGTCACTGTGTCAACCTAATTCATGGAGGCTCTTTCTCTTTTGTGGTTGACTTTCTACTGTACCAAGCCTGATGTCCTCCTTTAGGAGCTTTCTAAGAACATCTTCCAAGTATGTAGTTTCACCTTCCTTCTTTCTAAGGAGCCTGCCAGCTGTGCTTCCTCCATGAGAGATCTGTTGGTTGGCACCAACAGCACCATCCAAATGCGTGCATGTTCCTCATTCTCCTGAATGCATGTTCAGCTTTTGCAAGCATATAAGCGTTGAATAATAACACAGCCTCGATCAGGTCTATCGTAGTCTCTCAAGTGACATCTTGACTTTTCAGTGCTTTGCTAGATGCCTTCCGTTTGGTTCTGACCCAGGGAGACTTCATGCACAACAGAAGGAAGCACTGCCCAGTCCGGTGCCATCCTCACGAGTGTTCCCGTACTTGAGCCCATTTGATGCAGCCTCTGTGTCCGTCCATCGCATTGAGGACCTTCCTCGTTTGTGCGGTCCCACTACTTTACCGAGAGTGATGTCGTTCTCCACGGACTGGTCTCTCCTGACCACATGTGCAAAGTACATGAGATGAAGTCTCGCCATTCTTGCCTTTAAGGAGCACTCTGGCTGTACTCCTTGCAAGACAGATTTGCTTGTCCCATGGGCAAAAGAGGTCTTTTACAGTGGGTTTGCCCAATGAAATGCATTGTTTGATTTCCTGACTGCTCCTTCCATCATGATTGTATATCCAGGCAAAATTAGATACTGAACAAGTTTAATTTTTTTCTTCATTTGTCATGATACTGCTCATTGGTTCAGCTACGAAGATTGTGTTGTGTGTTGACCCTACTGAAGGCTGAAGTCTTTTCTCTTCATCAGTAGCTTCAAGTTCTCTCTGATAACATCCAGCAAGATTGGATCATTTGCTTAACACAGGTTGTTTATTAGCTTTCTTCCTACCCTGAGGCATTCTTCTAGTCTAGCATCTTGGATTATTTGAGAAAGATATGTTCACGCCTGTTCTATTGACTGTGTGGATCATAATAAATAATAAATGACTTTATGAGGAATAGGAATCCCAGAACACTCTATTGTGCTCATGTGAACTTGTATGTGGGTCAAGAACCTTTATGTTAGTATCTCCTAACAGAACAAGGAGGGGTTTCCTCTCAGGAGACATCTGTGTCACCATATTTACTCAGTCTGTGTGCTGAACTACCTAAGAAGACTCCAGTTTAACACCGGACCCATGGGCTTGATCCAGTGGACTTATCTGCTTCTACTTCTACAAGTGTGTGAGCCATCTTCTCGATACACATTCATCTCCTTATGAATATAAAGAGATATAGACTATAAATAGATAGGTATGTAATAGAATACATTATATGTAGTTATATATGTATGTAGCGAGAACTCAACCTAATGCCAATACCATCTGTTTTTTAATTACATACCACTTCCTGAAATAGTTGAGTAGCAACAAATTATTTTTGGCACGGGGGCTCTGTATATTCCTTCCTTCTTCTTCTGATGCTTCTTCCCTGGCAAGCTCCACTATTGACACTGCAGAATTTCACATTGTTCTTCAGTTCTCTGTGCTGGAGCCATGCCGAGCATGCTCTTCCCTTGTAACTTTTTTCACTCCGGGTCTCTGCACACTTCGTTAGAGATCATACTGCTCTGCAATCACAAGCAAACAAGAAAATGACAGCGTTGGCATCTTTCTGTGTGCCTCATCGACCAAATCACACAGTCACAACAATGTCAGTCTAATGGAATCTAAAAAAGGAATCAGGGGAAGATTCGCTATTATTAAGGAGGTGACTTAAAAAATAAATATTTGCCTCTATGGCATGCATCAATGTGCATGGGCCACTGTTGTTACTTGTGGCCAGCAAGTCTGACTCACGGTGCCTTCCCAGGTGACAGAAGAGAACTGCTCCGTTAGGCTTTCTTGCCTTTAATCTCAACAAACAGACTATGAGGCCTTCTCTTCTGCAGTACTAAACGTGGCTTTGAACAGTCAACGAGAAGATTAACCAAACTGAAGCCATTTTTGCCATCTATGTTAAAGATGGTTTTATGTGTCAGGATGTACTAGGAACTGAATCTAAAATAAATTAAAAAACTAAGAAGAAATTTCATTCTACCTCCACGAGCTACAATTAAAACTTATGTGAGGTGGTGGCCCAGAGGCAAATAGTCATAGCTCACATGTTTAAAGTGCTTACTGTGGCCCAAGCTTTGACCTCTCTCTGAATCTGGGCTGTTGCTATGAGCTGGCGATTTAATCAGAAGAATCAGAAGAAGAAGAATCAAGAGCTGTCCCTGAGTCTCGTGATGCCCCATGAATCTGAGAGTAGAACTTCATAGAGTTTTCAACGGATAGTTTTTGAAGGATATTGTCAGGCTTTTCTTCCACAGCTCCGCTTAGTGGACTTGATTCCAACCTTTCAGTTAGCAGCCAAGGGGAATGACTCTTTGCAGCACCCACAGACTTGAGAGAAAATAGGTCATTTGTGTGGTATGAGTTGTGGAGCTGGGATTTGGCCCTAGGCAGTCTGGCTCAAGAACCTGCACTCTTGAGAAAGACATAGTATTGCTCTCCCCAAAGTACAATAGACTTTCTATACTTCAAACTCCAACCAAACTCACTGCTATGACTCAATTCTGACTTACACTGACCCTATAGGACAGGGCAGAATTGCTTCTGTGACTTTCCAAGATTTTAACTCTTAATGGGAGTAGAAAGTGCTGTCTTTCTCTGCCAGAGTGTCTGGTGGTTTTGAACTGCTGACCTTGCAGATCTCAGCCCAACAAGCAAACCACTACACCACCAGGGGTCCTTCGCTATGCCACCAGGCACCCCCTTTTTTTTTGTTTTGTTATTTTAAATAATTTTATTGTGGAATTGTACAACTCTTATCACAATCTATACATCCATCCATGTGTCAAACACATTTGTATATTTGTTGCCATTATCATTCTCAAAACATTTTTTTTCTACATGAGCCCTTGGTACTAATTCATTTTTCCCCTCCCCCCTGAACACTCCCTCCCTCACAAACCTTTGATAGTTTATAAATTTTTATTATTTTGTCATATCTTACACTCTCTGATGTCTCATTTCACTCACTTTTCTGTTGTTTGTCCCCCAGGGAGGGGGTTATATGTAGATCCTTGTGATCATTTTCTCTTTCTCCCCCACCTTCTCCTTAACCTTCTGGTATCTCCATTCTCATTATTGGTCAAGAGGGGTTTATCTGTCCTGGATTTCTAGTTCCTAACTGTACTGGTGTACATCCTCTGGTTTAGCCAGATTTGTAAGGTAGAATTGGGGTTACAATAGTGGGGAGGGGGAGCATTAAATAACTCGAGGAAAGTTGTATGTTTCTTCATTGCTATACTGCACCCTGACTGGCTCATCTCCTCCTCGAGACCCTTCTGTAAGGGATTTCCAGTTGCCTACAGATGGGTTTTGGGTCTCCACTCTGCACTCCCCCTCATTCACAATGGGATGATTTTTTTTTGTTCTTTGATGACTGATACCTCATCCTATCGACACCTCATGATCACATAGGTTGGCAGGGTCCCTTTTATACTCTAATATATAGTATTTTATACAAGTCTAATATACTACAAATTGTTCTTGAGAGCTAACTTTAAGGACAAAAACGGGGTAGGGCAAACTAGAAATTTTCTCTCTCTATGTACACATATCTGCATACTCATATTGAAAAGCAATAGCGGCACGTAGCCATTCATAATGATGAAGTAAGAATCTAGAGGAACTGAAGTTGTTGAGGATGAAATAGCATTTCATCTGAGCTGAAGGTGATGATTCTGGGTTATTTCAAATCAGACACTCACATGGTCCACTATGCTGGACAAAAAAGTTTTGTGCCAACTTGGCTGGACCAGAATTCTCAATGATGTGGCAGTTAAAAAACAAAAAGACCAAATTCACTGGTCTCAAGTAGATGCCAAATCATAGCCACCATGTAGGACAGGGTGGACCTGCGCTGTGGGTTTCTGAGACTTATTCTTTATCAGAATGGAAAGCCTCCCTTCTCCCTCTCAGAGCACTCGGTGGTTTCAAACTGCGGACTTTTTGGTGAGCAGCCCAAGAGGTACCACCATGCCTCCAGGGTACCTTCCACCCAGTAATCCTCATGATGAGAGCTCCGAGGGGTGGGGTGTGCTTCCAATGTACGCAGGTGCTATGGGAAAGTAGTCTTGATTTTTCCCCTCCGGATCGGAATCCTGCATGGCACTTGTCAATCTCCTTCTTTGGATTTGAGTCTTGGTCTGCAGTATTGCCTGCCGATCCTGGCAGTTGCTGGCAGCCTGCTGCTCACTGCCAACCATGGACTCGCTCCCCTCTGCAACCAGAAGCCTGGCTTGCCGACCTCGGATTCATCCCTCTCTACAATGACAGGCTTGTTGTCTGACCTGATCATCTCGGATTCATCAGTCCCTGCACAGGTGAAGAGAGGACTCCCACATAGCATCTGATCCATGGACTTGGAACCTAGTGGCCCCTGTAACTGTGAGCTTTAGTTCCTTCAAATACATGTGCAGTCTCCCTGGTTGTGATGACAGAACCAGAGAAAGATGAGGCTTTCTGCTCCTCTAAAGAGTGACAATTTTGGAAACCCATGGGGCAGTTCTACCCTGCACTGTGGGTCAGATGACACCATGGGTCAGAAGCAGCTCAATAGATGGCAGTGATTGGACAGACACCTTAATTATGATGGTGACACCCTTGTTTTTTAAAGTCTGTGCAGCAGATTTTTCCAATGTAGCATGTCATATGATTTTTTAAAATCATTTTATTGGGGGCTCAGACAGCTCTTTTCAAAATCCATTCATCCATCCACTGGGTCAAGCACCTGTCATTTGATTTCTTTTTTTTGGGGGGGGGGCATCACTGCCCTCTGGTGGGAGGAGGAGGCCCATCCTTGCTCCTGGAGAGCTGCTGCTGGATTTGAACCACCAACCCAGTGGACTGCAGCCCCACACACAACCACTACGCCACGGGGGCTCAGCCCATCATTTGACTTCTTAACCAGTGCTCCCCTGGGTGTTGACTGAGGATCCAGGTAAAATGGAATCCTTATCAACTTCAATCTTTTCTCTATCATGATGTGCTTATGGGTCCATGGGTGAGAAGCCCTGTCTCCTTTACTTTGAGGAGTAATTCAGACTGAACTCTTTGATCTTTATCAGCAACTGCTTCAAGTCCTCTTCACTTTCCGCAAGCACAGTTGTGTCATCTGCATGTCGCAGGTTGTTAATGAATCTTCCTCCAATCTGGATCCCACACACTTCTACATATAACCCAGCTTCTTGGATACTCATTATGTAGACTGAATACGTATGATAAAAGAATACAACATTGACACATACTTCTCCTAATTTGAAACCATTCACTATTGCCTTGTCCTGTTCAAATAGCTGCCTCTTCATCTATGCAGAGGCTCTACATGAGTACAATTAAGTGTTTCAAAATCCCCATTCTTCACAATAGTTTGTTGTGATCCACATAGCTGAATGCCTTTGCATGGTCAGTAAAACACAAGTAAATTTCTTCTCAACCGTTTGCTTCAGGTCCCTGAATAGAGGAAAGCTGACCCTCCCAGTGTGCTCTGAGGCAGAACTGATGGCTCTCAGCTTCTCTCTCTCCATTCCTTGGTACTCTTCACATGACATTCATTTTTCTTGCCTTTTCTTTTCTTCTTTTCTGCCTTCATTCTTTTCTTGGGTGTTTCTTTGCCTCTGTGCCTAACTTCCTTTAATATCTCAAAAGTGAATGCCTTCACACATATGTGATGATGTATTTTCTTTTTCTTTTCTTTTTTTTTTTTGGGGGGGGGGGCATCACTGCTCTCCGGTGGTGGGAGTAGGAGGCCCAGCCCCACTGCTGGAATTGAACCTCCGCCCCAGTGGGCCGCAGTCCCGCATACAACCACTATGCCACCGGGACTCAGCCCGATGTATTTTCTTATTAATGTGGCAAAGAAAACTAGATTCCCAAATGTGACTAACTATATCTACACACACAGGGGCTGTGATTTATGATACCTATTTTGAGGGCACACCACTAAATCCAGGGTGGTATGGAGGGAGAAATGGAGTGGCTACGACTAGAGGAACAGAAACAAGTAAGAAGGTCATTCATGGTCTGGGTCAGGAAGATGGGGTGAGCATCTCCTGTGGTGAGATGGGGCAGGAAAGGTGGGCCGAAATCAGAGCACAGGGAGCCTGGTGTGAGTGCTAGGGAGTTTTATACCATCTCGATGGAAAGTCACAGAAGTCGGTTAAGTGAAGGGTGACATGATTACATTTGTACATTAGTGGCAGTGAAGAAATGCATCATTGAAGTGGAAAACCATAAACAGGAGTAAAATTAGATTATGAAACTCATCCAGGCAAGAGAGACAGAGAGCTCAAACAAAGGCGGGCATGTCAGAGAGAGATACGAAAAGCAGTAGGTGATGGAGATGGAACTGACAGGATTTGTGACTGGGGAGATGGGAAAGTATGGTGGATTACTAGTCACAAAATGGTTTAGGTTCCCAATTATGGTGGGGTTTGTCGTGTTTATAATCACTCTGTTCAAATGTTTAAAATGGTAAGTGATTTTAAAGGGCCTTCCTCTAAAAGGAAGTTATTTTCTGAGGGAAGGCAAGCTTTTGTTGAATAATGATCTCACATAGCTACAGATACAGCCCTTGACTGGTTTCCACAATTACCCCCTCTCCTTGCCCTTTTCTGACTTTTCTGTTTCTAGGGTGGGTGCCTCACTCAACCGGGTGAGCGTTTGTTGCCCTGGGACCCTTGGGATCCATAGCATTTCCACGGACTGAAACTCAAAAGTGGACGGACAGACCTTTCATAGAGGCATAGGGATGGAGGGAGGGGTTTCAAAAAGTTGGTGGGAAAGTTCCATTATCTTTTCATTCCCGTTTCCCACAAACTTCTCAAAGCTCCTCTGTATGTATATGTGGGTTGCCTGGGAATTAGCTTAAATATTTTGACTGGCAATTGAAGATGGAAGCAGTCGAGTGTGCAAAGATAAAAAAGACTAAAGGAAAAATGCTATGATAACTGAAAGGTTTGCAGGATCTGCAGGGATTCATTACTCCATTTCCTCTCGTTTGCTAAATATATTATTTCCCTTTTTTCCTGAAGGTACATCAAAATGATTTAAACAGCACCTCCACAGGGAACTGCTCAAAATTCAAAGCAGATTCAGAAGGCAGCATAGAAGGAATACCATTGCTGATGTCAGAGGATTCTTGCCTGAAAGCATAGAATATCAGAGCGATGTTTACCTGGTTTGATTCACTGTGTAAAGGTATTTGACCATGTGGATCAAGCAGATGGTGGATGCCATTGCAAAGACTATGAATTCCAGAATACTTGAGCCTGTATATAGGTTTCAGTGAACCCGGACAGAGACTAAAAGGCAGGTGTTTGAGTTGAAAAAGGAGAGACAGCATGGCTTAAAAATCAGAAAGTTCCATGTTAGAGTGTGTACTTTGGTCAAGCTTATTCAGTCTGGATGTTGACTAAATAATGTGGTACCCCCAGGAGTACCCCCAGGATCAAAGAACAGCTCATTAACAACCTTTAATAGCACAGGTTGGCTGGCCGGGGCTGTAAAAGGTAAAACAAAACAAAATTTGAAGTGTCAACTGATAGAAAATCAAAGTATACTGACTTCAGCGTGGATCGCACCTCCGTGTAAAGGAAGCCACCATCCTCACCGCTGGACTCATAAACAGCATCATCCTCAAAGAAGAAAAGATCCAGGGTGCTAAGGATTTCAGTCCACTCGCATCCCCAGTCCATTCCCAGGGAAGCCGAAATCGGATGACATGCTGCGAGGGGCAATTCGATGGCCAAAACTCCATTGAAAGTGTTCCAAAGCAAAGCGTTCGCTGTGAGGATGAAGATGTGCCTGACCCAAGCCACGGTATCTGCATTCGCCCCATCTGCGCGTGAAAGCTGGACACCGAATGAGAACGAACTGGCGTTGACAAATAGCAAAGACGCCTTGGGCTGCCGAAGAATGACCAGGTCCACCTGGGATGAAGTACAGCCAGCATGCTCCTTACCTGACAGAGATGGCGAAGGTTTCAGGTACTATTAGCACGTGAGGAGGGGCAACCCTCTGGAGAAGGCCACCAGGCTGCGAAGAGCCTCAGTGAAACCAAAGTGGTGGCAACAGTGGGTCAAACACTGGAAAGATTGCGAGGGTGAGGTGGGACGGGGCAGTGTCTGGCTCTGCAGGGCGGCTGTGAGCCAGATCGGACTGCATGGCATCTAACAATGGCGTGAGTTTCCTGAGAGGGCTAAATGATATAATGAAGGATGTGGAGGCTGAAAAACCACAGGAAGTGTTTCCTTAAACCTGCTGTGGAGGTTAGAAGTTTGAAATCCAGCAGGGTCACTTCCCTCCCAATCTACCCAGGAGACTCTGCTCCTTACTTCCTCTTTAAATTTTTAATTAAAAATATCATTTTATTGAGGGCACTTTCAGCTCTTATAACAATCCATGCATCAATTGTATCAAGCATATTTGCTCAGATGTTGCCATCATTGTTTTGGGGAGGGGGGCTTCACTACCCTCCTGGGAGCTACTCAGCACTGCTCCTGAGAGCCGCCGCTGGATTTGAACCGCCAAGCCTGTGGGCCGCAGTCCCACACTCAACCACTTACGCCACCGGGGCTCAGCCCACCATCATTCTTTTCAAAGCATTTTCTTCCTACTTAAGCCCCTTGGTATCAGCACTGTTTTCCCCCTCCCTCCCTGATCCTCCCATCCTTCTGAACTCTTGATAATTTATAAATTATATTTACTTTCATATTTTACACCGTCGGCTTCTCCCTTCACCCACATTTCTGTTGTTCATCCCCCCCAACCCCAGGCGAGGGGTGGTTGTATGTCAATCATCGAGATGTTTCCCCTTTTTCCCCCTTTCCCCCACTTTCTGCCTACCCTCATGGTATCACTACTCTCATTATTGGTCCTAAGGAGTTTATCTTTCCTGGATTGTGTGTGTTGAGAGCGCTTATCTGTACATGCTCTGGTTAAGCTGAATTTGTAAGAGAGAACTGGGATTGTGATAGTTGGGGAGAGGAAGTATTAAAGAACTAGAGGAATGGTGTACTTCGTCAGTGCTATACTGCACACCGGCTGGTTCGTTCCTTCCTGGTGACCCTTCTGTGAGGGGATGTCCAATTGTCTACAGATGGGCTTTGGGTCTCCACTCGACCCCCCCACCCTTCTCACATCAATATGATTGTTTTGAATCTTCTAATACCTGATACCTGATCCCATCGACACCTCCATAATCACAGGAGTTGATGTGCTTCTTCCATGTGGCCTTTGTTGCTTCCCTGCTAGATGGCTGCTTATTTAACTTCAAACCTTTAAAACTCCTGATGCTGTATCTTGTAATTACTGGGCACGATCATCTTTCTTTACCACATTAACTTATGCAGCCATTTTTTTCTTCAGCAATTACTTCAGAAAGATGAACATCACAGATTGTCAGATTATTAGACAAAGTGATTTTTTTTTAAGTAAAGTTAGGCTTTATTGGGACAGGGATGGACTTTTGGGAAGGGAAGGACAACCGAGAAAGGGACAGGAGTATCTTGAACTGCTGGCCAGTTCCGAGGCCCTAGAGTTAGTTCAGGGAAGCTACCGACAAAGTGTTCTAACAGCAAAGAGAGAGGATGTGTGTAGAGGCCCAATTACCATCTGCTACCTCAGTAATGAAGCTGTAGATATATGAACATTATTATATATTAATTATATTTTGGTATAGTTATTAATTATATAATTAATATAATTAAACATTATATATTAATAATGTTATTGTTTATTAATATATTTACATAGACACGTGCCTATGATTATGCCTCTATAAATGTATTTTGGCCTCCTAGTTTGTGGCGGTCATGTGCTTATGTTAATTTCATGATTGAGACGTGGGGGTGGAGTCTAGCCTGTTAATTTAGAGATAGCCATTGAGTAGCCAATGAGGCATCTGTGTGGGCATGGCTTTCTCCTGAGACTTCTGGGAAATCTCATGATATTTCCCTCGTGGAGATGAGAAGTCAACTCCCCAGTTGTTGGGAGTTAGTCTCCGAGGCAACGAATTACGGACAAGGTAAGATGGCCGCATCCAAGGAGCTGAAGAAGCCAGAGGAGAAGCCACACGGCCTTACCCTGATGGAACCAGACCTCTGAAGCTGGAGAAGCCACATGGAGACCCCTGCCAGTGCTGAGTTGCTTCCACCACCACTTGATGTTGTTGATGGACCCTGAGCCCTGGAAGCAAGGAGCCGTGGGGAGACCCCTGCCAGTGCCCAGACTCTGCACCCACTGGCCTATGACTTCATGAGTCGGAAGGAGACGTTATAGACTGGTATAGGGCATATGGGCTAATATTGGACTTATGACTTTGAGCTGGGCTGGGTTGGGATGTTTTCTTAATGTCCTATTCCTGTTGTATATAAACCGTACCCTTATATCCATATTTGTGTCTATGAGTTTGTTTCTCTAGTTTACCCAGACTAACACATAGTTCTTTCCTCTATTTCCTTTACTTTCCTCCTGTCCCACTATTCATACTTCCTGTCAGGTACATTGCACTGGCTCAAACCCCACCAGGCATTCTATGCTGTCCTCACCACTGATTTTAGATCTCTTGTTGTTCCCTTGTCCCTGGGATTCCTGGCTCCTCCCTCCTTTTCCCCACCTCCTTCTCTCCCCTGTCCCCTCAGAACTGTCAGTCCCATTGCTTTCTCCACGGGATTGTTTATCCTGCCTATCTTATATATATGGCATGAACAATGAGAATGAAAAAATAGCCTATGCATGTTTCCAGGACTGTGTTCCTTCCTTCTTTTAGCATTGGGCCACTGCTTCAGTATCCCTGCACTGGTTGTTACATCAGTGCCCTCTTTGTTCCCTTTTGTGTCTTCCATGGAGTCTTTTCTCTGTGTGTCTGGCTATCTAATACCCCTCTGTGATATCTGTGATTGGATTAGGAGTCTCGTGATGCAGTGGGCTGCAATCCTCAGGGTTGGAAGTTTAAAACCACCTCGGCTTGGAAACCCCTGGGGCAGAGGGGGGGGGAGGGTGTCTCTAGGAGTCAGCTTTGGCTTGATGGCAATGAGTTTGGTGTGGTGATTGGATTTAGGGCCTACCCAGATCATCAGAATGCTCCCAAGAGTCTCGATTTGATTATATTTTC
>PVJH01031830.1:0-23343 GCA_004026705.1 Nesogale talazaci
TTACTCTTGATGGCATAGAAAGTCTCATCTTTTTCCCATCAAGGCCCTGGTGGTTTTGAACTGTCCACCTAGCAGTTCACCCAATGCTAGCTCTTATTCAGAGGATCTGCACCTGGGCCCACTTCTTCATTGCTCCTAAGTCTGGCTTCTCCCCACCCCTCCCTCAGTGCCTCAGGCAGGCACACACATACTCACAGGCCCCTGGGCAGGTCTGCTGACCCCTGCTCCTTGGGTCCCCGGAGGCGACAGGGGCAGTTTAAGAGCTACAGTAACTCCACGCACCACAGCGGGTTCTGCTTGATTCCACCCTCTCGGATCACCGTGCTGCCTGCATCAGCCCCTGCATCTGTCCCTGCTGCCTAACTCAAAGGCCGGTCTCAAGCACTCAATGGGCCTGAGCAACCCAAGATCGGCGATCGGGCCAGCACGTGCGCCCTGCAGGCCTCTTCTCCACAACAGCCGACATCAAATACATGGTGTTTTCAAAGGAAAGAATTCTCCCGGCAGCGTCTGCTTTCCTAGAGAAAAGGAGAGTCAGGCGCGCACACGCATGTACACACACACACACACACACACGGAGGCTCGGGCATTTTTCTGTCTTACCTTCATGCTGAAGAAAGACTCCAGTTGTGCAACAGAGACTTTACACACATGCAAACACACCTACACGCCATATGCAGCATAGGCACATGCCGCACATAACACGGACACACATGCGACACACACATCATGCACACACATACACACCACACACAGAACAGGAACACTCACCACACCCACAGCACACATGCACATGCAGCATACACATAGCGTATACACACATCATATACATCACACGCATATACTCCACACAGCATGTGCACACACCACAGCACACGTACATGTACACACCATACACAAACTACAAATACCATTTTACACACCACTTCATCCATACATACCATATACCACATGTATACATCTTACACACCATGTACACACATTATCCACCACCATACTCACACCACTCACAACACACCCACCACAGCCATCACACACACCCACACACTACATTGCACACTACGGTGTGTATACATTGCACGCTTCACGTGCACACACTACACCAAACCCACAACATCCACACACCACACACTGTATACTTACCCCTTCACCCACACACAACACACACACATGCACACACAGGTACACACCATACTCCACATTTATACGCATATACACACACTAAGACACACCACTCACAACACATCCTGCTACACACACCCCGTCCACAATACATACACGCACCTTATGCACACACCTCACACAGACACGGCATGTCCACACCGTCCACAATGCACACACTGTATATACCTACATGCACACACCACACACACAAATCAGAGCTCAACCACCGGCCTAGAACATACTGCTGCACTTTATTTAAGAAAGAATTAAGCCGCGCCCAAGTCCGGAGGGTGGGGGCGGTTGTGAATGCATCTGGGGCACAGGCGGGAGCCACAGCCCCGTTCGCTCTGGGGGCGGCGCAGACCCGAGTGGTTTTCTTCCAGGAAAAGCAAGGTTACATCAAGCTGCCGAGCCAGATGGCCGCGAGATTTACGGCCACCGAAGAGGAGTGGCTGCGTCCTCTCCTCTCCGGGTGAGTTACGAGGGACTTGAGGGCATTGATTCGATGAGAGGCCGGCTGGGCCCACGCGCTAGGGGATGAGAAGCAGCGGAGAGATGGTGGTGGTGATGGTTTTTATGTAGTTTTCAAAGTCACTTCCGAAAAGGAGGATGAGGTAATAGTTGAGGATGCCAGCCAGGGACATGAGGAACAGGAACAGGATGATGCGCTTCCCGAATATGTAGCCAGGGGTGCTGGAAAAGAGGGGGAGGGAGCCTGTACCGCAGCCCCAGCAGCCCCCTAGCCTGCGCCTGGGATCTGCACAGGGGGGCCCTTCGATCCCAGAATACTCCACGCACCCAGTCTGAAGAATGGAGGCGCCTGCACCTCTTATCAGCCGTTGAACACGTATCAAGATCAAGCACAAAGACAGCCTAGACTTCAAAGCCCGCAGTGGCCTGGTCGCCTGGCCCGGGCACTGCGGGGGTGGAGCGGGCAGCCTACCCAGGTGTGAATTCAGCTGGTCATCCAGCATTCTGGTTGGAGCCTCAGCACACAGCTGGCTCCCTGAGGAGCCTTTAGGGTAGCAGTTCTCAACCTGTGGGTCGCGACCCCTTTGGAGGTTGAACGACCCTTTCACAGGGGTTGCCCGATTCACAACAGTGGCAAAATGGCAGTGATGAAGTAGCAATGAAAATTATTTTGTGGTCGGGGGGTCACCACCCCATGAGGCACTGTATTGTAAGGATCTCGACATTTGGAAGGTTGAGAACCTCTGCTCTGGAATCTAGGATCACCTCTGTCAGGGAGAAGCTGGATGGCCTGTGCCGGCACTCGCCCAGCTGCACAATGGTTAAGTGCCCGACCGCTAACCAAACCACTGGTAGTTCGATCCCACCTAGCACCTCCCAGTGAGGCAGACGGAGTACTCGGCTCCGGCTCCGTAAAGAGTTAGCCTCAAAACCCACAGGGGCCCACTCTACTCTGTCCCCCGTGGTCGCTGTATGTCAGAATTGCCTCAGTGACACTCCCAACGACAAATACTGTGTGCGGTTGTTAGCGGTGGAGTCCCGGAAACCCAAATCCAAACTCACTGCCACCGAGTGGATTCTGACGTATCGCAACCCTACAGGACTAGGGAGAACCACCCCTGCGGATTTCTGAGACTGTACCTCTTTCCTGGAGTGGACAGCCTCGCCTTTCTCCTGAGGAGCGCCGGGTGGCTTTGAACTGCGGAACTTGCGGTTGGCAGCCCAACATGTAACTCATTATGCCACCAGGGGAATGCCTCCTTAGTAACAGATGGGCCCCACCCACAGACAGGGAGGTCTTGGGGAAAAGGTCATGCCCACCTCAGATTCCCCTTCTCTGAGGCTGCAGAGAAGGTGCTGGCGACATCAAAACACCTTTTGGGCCACCACCTCCCTGAGAGGCCATTTTCCTTTCATGGGAAAATCGCCCACAGGGCCCTAACTATAGTTGCAAAGTCCTCAGTGCCCGCCCCTCTTACCCCCCTTCACCCTGCTCTATGGCAGTTGCTGGGTGCTGTGGTAACCATCTGGTCTGACAGTGGCCCCCTGTGACAGGTAAAACATTCCCTGCCCCCTCCCAAGGGTGTCTTCGGCTGCCATCTTCACAGGAGCAGATCTGCTAGGGCTTTCTCTCACAGAGCCACGAGGTGGGTTTGAACCACTTACGTGTGAGTTAGCAGCTGAGTGTTTAACCACAGAACCTTTGAAGCTACCGGGGAGGTCTTCTGGGACTGGCTCACTTCCTGATCAGCAAGAAACCCTCACCACCCGGTCCTTACCCAGCCCGTATGGCCTACCTCTGCGTCCGCTCCCCGAGGTAGCCCACGAAGTACTTCTGCCTCACAAACAGGTACATCAGCCCGGCAAAGGCGGCAGGAACTAAGGGAGAGACGGAGAACGGCTGGGTCAGCCTCAGAGCTGGGAGATCTGCCCGGTCAACACAACATCCTTCCAGTCTCTCTGCAGTTAGGACAGAGGCTGACATCTCACCATGGCTACAGGACCTAGGCTGGGCTCTCAGATCCAAACTCACTGCCATGGAGTCCAGGCTGACTCACAGGGACCCTCCAGGACAGGGCAGAGCTGCCCCTCTGGATTTCCCAGACTGTAGGCGCTCTTGAAGGGAGTAGGAAGTCCTGTCTTGACCCCACAGGGCAGCTGGCAGATTCAGACAGCTGACCTTTAACCACTGTGTCCTGAGGGCCCTCAGATCCTGCGGGGAAAGCTGGTGATGTTATTGATGTTATTGTCAAGGTCAACACAGCAGCCACTCCACAGGATGGAGTAACCCTACCCCATGGGGGTTCCTAGACTTCATGGGAGCAGATATCCGGGTCTTTGTCTTAGGGTCTCTGAAGTGGGCTTAAAGCACCAACTTTTCAGGGAGCAGCTGAGGCCGGAACCACTGTGCCACCAAGGCTTCTAAAAGCAGGGGAAAGAAGCCTAGGGAGGCTAATGATAATGTTAAGAATTGCCTCCTACTGACCCCCTGGTATTGATCATGCAGTTATTGATCACCCAGCATCGAAGCTGATGATCTCTTTTCAACAGAACCTATGTGATCACTTTGTGCTTTTAGATGCGGAAACTTGCGGTGAGGGCGGGTCACGGGCAGAGGTAAGGGCGTGCCCCTGGTATATGGTGCAGGCAGGACGCGAACCTTCAACCCAGCTCAGAAGCTGGGTCTCTCAAAGGTCAGAGCTCACGCCTGGACCTCTTGGGGCAGGCTATGGTTAGCCAACTCTGCCTCGTGATTAGTCAGAAAAGATCTTCAGGGGCAAAGGTCCCCTGTGTATTTGAGCCCCTTGAAGCACAGCTACAAGCAGGGGCCGGCCATTGTCTCGCATCTGTCAACAGTGTTCTAATTACTTGGGAAGGAGCCGCAGGGGGCGGGGGGTGCAAAGGGTGGTGCAGCTGACTCCTAGCCAGAAGGTCGGCGGTTCGAATCCACACGGGGGTATCTGAGAAGAAATGTGGGGGGACGCTACCCTTGGTAGGTGACGGCCATTGGAAGCCCTAGGGGGACAGCTGAGACAGGGAGGCCGCCAGAGAATGGAATCAACTGGATAGCAATTAGTCTGGTCTCTTCTTGGTTGCTACTTTGGGAGAGACCTGTCCCTGGAGAAGGACATCATGCTTGATGAAGAGCAGGGGCAGTCAAGAAGCGGGAGGCCCTCTGGGAGGTTGAGTGACATGGCGGCTGCCACAATCAGCTCAAACATAGTAACCGCTGTGTGGACAGCACAGGACCGGGCAGCGTTTGGAACCAAGTCAATGTACCTAACAACAGCAGAAACTCAGGAGTTCATGGTGTCCCCGTGTGTGACAAGAGTCAAACTGCCGCCACGAGGTCTTCTTGGTCCTTATCTAAAGGGGGCAAGAGCTATCCGCACAGCCTTAAAACCCAGGGGGCAGAACCCTGGCTATGCATTTGGTGGACTTTTCTCAGAAACTGAACAGAAGCAGACTGCCGGGTCTTCCATTGTGCGACACCTCTGGTTGGTTTTGAGCCACCCAGAACTTTCGGTTAGCAGTCAAACACAAATCGCCCGCACCACTCTGGTCACCACGAGTCAGCTTCAATGGCAACAAACCCTTAACACCACGTAGGAATGACCACAAGGGTGAGAAAGAATCACAGCTACAAAGGTGTTTTGCAAAATTCCAAGCCTTTATCAAACCCTAAATAAACTGCTGCTTAAACGAACCACGCATTGCTAAGGTGCCGGGAATTGCCTCGGCCACTTTAGATTCTCGAGTCTCCAGCCCTCTCAGCCGGCTGGTTCTAAAGGGATCCCTGTCACTATTCAGCGGCTGGCCCAATGAAGTCAACCTGCCAGGAACCGCCAATCCGCCCTAGATGCCCTACGCGTAGCAGAGAATCTGTACAGAATCGGCATCCAGTCGGAAAGCAGTCAAAGGAAGCCGATCTGGGACTCCGAAACCAGGTCTGTCTGGCTCCATGAGGAGGACTCTGCGAGCTTCCCCTGTGAAGCAGAGTCGTATGGACGCTTCCTTGCTGGGTCACAAGCAGCCAGTGGCAGCTTCACACTGTTCAGTCTGGCGGATGCCAAGCCCTGTGTGAGAGGCCCCTCATCCTACGTGATTGTCGTGGAAACACTACGAGGTTGATGGAATCCTCGTCCGTTACAGTCTCGTCGATTCTGACCCCGCGTAACGGAGTTTAACCACTCCTCTCGAGTCGGCTGAGCCGTCAGCTTACAGGAGCAGACCTTCCGGGGCCTCTCCCCGGGTGGGCGTGAACCGCCCACCAAGTGCTTCAGTATTGAGCCACCAGCTGTCCTGGCGAGCAAGTCTAAATTCGTCCGCCTCGAGTACCATCCAAGAAGTAACAGGAACCGTCACTCCAGGAACCGGTGTGGTTTGAATTGATTTTTCAAGACACGCCGGGCATGATGCCTGTGTAACGCGGCATTGGGAAGGGAAATGGATGGGGAGCTTCCAAAAAAGGAAAAAACCTAACTCACTGCCCTCTGACACATCCCAACCTATAGCAGCCTTGGGGACAGAGTAGAACGGCCCCCTGTGTTTTTGAGACGGTAAATTCTTACCAGAGCAGGCAGACTCGTTTTGCTCCTGATGAGGAGCTGGTAGACTTGAACCGCCAGCCTTCTGGTTAGCAGCCCACGACACACTGCACCACCTTGCAAGAACACTCCTTCTGCTACTCTTGTGGATAGACAGGAGATGTGACACTGAACGGTTCCCACAAATCTGGCTGGGCTTCTCACATGCCCTCCTGGACTGTCCACGCCACCGGGCAGTTAGAGACCAAGGTGTGGAGCCCGTGAGGTGACCCCCCCACACACATCCTCACACCAACAGACACTGTGCCCGTGGCTGTCAGTCCCTCCAGGGTTCCAGCTCATCATCAGGGACCACCAAAATCTGATTTCCATTTCATGGGAAGGGGCATCTTCCTCCCACTTGCCGAGGTCAACGCTGGTGGGGGGAGGGGGGCGCTGCCAGTAGCCTTGGGTGGCTGGGGACCCAGGACCCAACCTGTGACCTGCAGACACATGCCTAGAAGAAGCCCACCCCTCTGGACACTTATTAGCAACAAAACCGAGTGACAGAACCCCAGAAGAGAGTCCTCAGGTGCTGTCATTTAGCATGCCCTTGGATCTGAGCTCACACTGCTTAAGGATTCTGAGCCACATTAAGCCTCTCGTCAGCACAGCTCCCTCTCCAGCAGTCACGGGGAGCAGGCATCAGAGATGCATTCTCATCCTCCCTGCAGTCCCTGCCAGGAACCTCCCCTCACCAAGGCCAGTGATTCAGCCACAGGTCGGGCCCAGGCTCCCCAGCTAAAAGCCTGCCCCCTTGGTCACCCCAATTACCTTGACTGCACAGCAGGCCTGCACACCAGAGCACAGCGAGGAACGTGGGGTATGCATCCACGCAGTTCTGGCTGCAGAAGGAAGTCGATAAGAAAACCCGTTAGGCCAGCATAACTGCCACTGGAGCTGCGACGCTGCATGAAGCATGGGCTCCAAGCAGACCCATTCGCAGTGCAGCTTCCTGGTGCCCAAGGAGCCAGCCAGCTGCTGCCTTGGGGACAAATATTCAGGGTCCATGAGCACGTGTGCCAGCTGTATTCACACTGGTCCCACAGGGCCTCCTGTCATAAGCCCTGGCAGTGCCACTGTGCTTGGAATAGAAACATGAGGGGCACAGACCAGAGGGTGGGGGTGGTACTCAGGGTGAAAGGGGAAGAAGAAGTTGGCTAAGGACTCCGTACATGGAGAAATTCTCTCCTTCCATGCAAGAGACTGGGGTTCGATCCCCTGCCAGTGCACTTGAGGCCCCACCCCCCCCACCCGACTGTCATTGGTGGCTCGTGTGCGGCTGTAGTGCTCAATGGGCTTCAGCAGGGGTTCCAGGCCAGCGTGGACAAGGAAGAAAGGCCTGGCGATCTAAACATCAGCCAATGAAAATTCCATGGATCCATCTCAGAAGACATCCTAGTTGGCAACTGGAGTCTAGGGTTTTTAAAGCTCATGAGCAGTCATCTAAGATAACAACTATTTGTTCCTCTGTCCACAGCAAAGAAAGAGGAAAACCAAAGACTCATGGAAACAGTCTAGACCTGGGGTCGGCAAACTCCTGAGACTGAAAAGCCAATCCTGTCCCTCCTAAGAACTTTAAAATCACTCAAGAGCCTTCAGTACGTTTTTCCAAACAAAAAGTCACCATGATCTGAAAAAAATAACCTTCAAATGTTTTCAATGTGACTTCAGAGCCACATGTTCACACTGGTTCATGCAGTTTGCCGAAACCCTGGTCTAGACTAATGAACCCTGTGAACATTGGTCGCTCTAGCCCTGAGACCAAAAAGAATTCGATGGTGCCCAACTGCAGTTACATCATCTCCTGTCAACTTGCAAAGGGGTGGAGCCTCGCCTGTCAAGCAGGTGTCAGCTTGATGACCTCATTTGGAGGTGCCTAGGAGATAATTAGCTCGCTGGTGGCAGCACATAGACACTCTCTGGTTCATCTTCCTGTTGACAAGACCCATGGAGCTACGCTGATGGAACCAGAGCCCGAGAGCTGGAGGAGCCATGTGGAGACCCCTGCCAATGCTAAGATGCTTCCACCACCACGGGATCCACAAGACTTTCCACTCACTGGTCTGTGATCTTCCTCTAGTGGCATCATTGCATGTGTTGCGTGAGTCTGAAGAGGAACTCACAGATTGGTAGCAGGCATATGGGCTAATCAGTCTTATGGACTTGGGCTGGGATGTTTTCCCAATATTCAATTGCTCTTTTAAATAATGTTCTTTCTCTTTTTTTCCTCTTTTTCTCTTTTAATAAGTCATCACAATCAATACATGCATCAATTGTAAGCAGACCCCATTTGCACATTTGTTGCCATCATCATTCTTGAATGGATAAAGCTCCTTCTGAGACACATGAGTGTCTCTGGATTTGTTTCTTGAATCCACCCAGACTAGCACACCCGCTACCACTAGCAAATTCTCTGAAGGGGCTTGCCTTAGAGTGGGGAAAAGAGGTGAAACAAGATTCATAGTCACCCAAAGGCCAGGTTTCCTGGTCAGATAGAGACTGTTGGACACCTGAGATAATGACCCTTAGACCACATTTAAGTCTAGATCTGAACTCTCTGCCCCCACCCCACCCCAGGAATCACTTTTCAACCACACCATAGACAGGATTGCATGGAGAGCAGAGGGTGGGAAGGACACACATCTTAGATTAGTCAACTACTGGCGATCCAGAGGATAGCGTTGACACAAGGACAACATTCAGAAGGGTCAGGGAAGGAGGAGGACATCCAGAGAGGAAGTGGGCCAAGGGAGGGTCCACTCTGGGGATGACAACCAGTGACATGAAACCAAGGGAGGACACATTATTGAAGGGAAAACTGATGAGCTGTTCCACAGACCGTCAAGTGGTTCACAAAAACTCCCCACCACTGAGTCAGTGCCAACTCCCAGCGCCCCTACAGGGCAGGGTAGAATTGCCTCTGGATTTCTAAGGCTGGAACTCTTTTTAGGGGGTAGAAAGTTCTGTCTTTCTCCTGCAGAGCAGCTGTTTCAAACTGCTGACCCTGCAGTTAGCAGCCCAATTGGTAACCACGTGGCTGGGGGTTCAACCTGGGCCTCTTGCACTGACAGCCAGGATTCTGCCATTGCCATTTTTCCCCACCCCACCCCCTTTAGTTGGTTTCAAGACTGGTCTTGAAATCAACTTTTTTTTTTTAATAGTTCAAGGTCTGTTTGTTGGCCTTGACGAGTGTTTTCCAGGCGAGTCTGATGGGGTGCCTCCCTCTGACTCTCAAGTCTATTTTTGGTATTCCCTGGGGGTGTCACCACTCCGCTCCCCCTGCCGCTCTGCTCCGTGACCTCCGTGCCTCGGCCCAGCGTGATCGAGTCAGACCATGCACTCTTCCCGCACTGTGTCTCCAGCGCTGTCCCCCACAGCGTCATGGTTCAGGGAGGGACATCATGTCCCATGGTGGGGCCAGTCCTACGGTCCTCCCTGTGCATTGTCTGCTCTGAGCAGGAACATCGTCCTCAGGGCTTGGTGGGCCAGGATGTCCTCTCCTCCCTCTCCATCCCTCCCGTATGCTCTAACTAGGCCTGCCCCTCGCCCCAGTGTTGTCCTCTGATGTGCTTTCTTCTGAGGGGTGGACCCAACTCTTTAAAGGCCTTCCAGCCGATTCTGCGAGGTATGGAGCTGAAGACCCCGCCATGCAGCGATTCTCCCTGTAAGGAACTCGGCCGACTTCTCTGAGCTCAGGCAGCGAGGCCTGCCCGGAAGACGGGATGTGGAGGAAGGAGGAGCCAAGAAGGGGGGCAGAAGGGGACCCCATGGGACCAGGAGTGCACCCGGAGTAGGCCAAAGCAGAGCCTGAAAAAGCGAAGGGCGGAAGTAGAGAGAAGGATCCCGAATCCCACTGCAGAAAATCCAGCAAGGATGCCCCAGGGGTTCTGTCAGTAACGGCGGCCCTGGAAAAGAGGGCCCGTGATGGAGAATTACAGCCGAGCCAAGGGCCTACACCCCTCCAGGAGGAAACACCCCACCAGCAACGGTTGTCAAGGGGCTCCCACTCACAGCATCCCCGCGGGCATCAAGACTAGAACGGGGCTCCAGGGGGTTCACAGAGGCTGCTAGTTCAGAAGTCAGTGGCCAGGCCTCTCTCCCGAGCACATCTGCGCCAACTGAAACCTCCCCGCTCTCCGTGAGTTAGAGATGTGCCCAGCCAGGGACTCCCACGGTGTAAACAGCCTCACCAGCACTGGATAGCTGAGAAGCCACCCATGGCATGTGGGATGACAGGGGTGCGGTCTGAAACAGACCCTGTAAGGACAGTTTAATTCCCCAGAATTCAGGTCTTCCTTCCCTGGAGCTCCCCCAGAGCCCTGCAGACAAGGGTGAGGGAGGAGGGTGTTCAGAACTGCCTTCAGCCGTATCCTGTCCCTACTTTTGGGCGGCCCATGACTGTCCCCCTCCCAAGGATCTCTGCTGGCACCAGCGCCTTCTGCAGACTGGGAGTGTCTGGGAGTTTCCTCCCTCACCTGCCCCTGTTGACCTGCATTCTGCATCAAGGCAGCGGAGGCTGGGAGTAGCAGCCCGTACGTCTGCAGGGCAAATCGTCCCTGTGTCCTTCCTGGACCCTGCAGATTTAACAGCCGGGATGTGTCCCGGCTGAGAGAGAGCGATCGGCAAGTGATGTGTCATCCTCTCCTTCCTGCCCCCACCACACTTTGTTCTGTCCTCGTGATGGTTGCCCAAGGGGACCTGGTGTGAGGAAACGGACAGGCAGCACCTTCACGTCCACCCACCAAGGGGAGCTCGGGCCTGCCACTGCAGAGTGGCTACAGGAGGGGGCCTTGGGGCTAACCCACAGGAAATTGGTCAACCTGCCAGACAAAAAATGTCTTCCTCAGTCAGTTCTAGAACGAGGGAGAGCTATAGAGCTAGACACTTGCCCCCTGCAGCAGTCCCACTTCCTCTCCGTGCCCATGAGCACCTGGTGACACCATGGGGGGCAGGGCAGTGGTCACAGAGACCTTCTGACCAGGGCAGGCCTTCCTAGGACTCCTAGGTCAGGAGACAGGGTACCTTGGGCGGACTCATGACCCAGGGGCCAAACCCAGGTCAAGTCCCACCCCCCACCCCCACCGTGTTTGGTCCGCTCCACAGGGTTTGGACTCACTTGGCAGTGTAGACTCGCTCAAAGGCCAGGGTCCCAGTCCTCTGGAAGCTCCGCCCATTGTGGGTCCGGCTCTCATGCTCCACTTTGTGGGCAAAGAATCCTGTGGGAGGGAGAGAGATGGGTTGGGAATTCAACGAGCCTGTCCGTCGTCCATGGATTGTGCCAGACCATGAACTGGCTCGCTGGCCTGGCTTCCCCTCAGAAGGAGCATTCCGGGTCCCCAGATGAAGATCATGAGATGAGAAATCCGTTCAGCATCCGCGGCCAGCTACTTCCAAAGAGGCTGGGTGTTGGGGACGTGGGTGTGAACAATACAGACCCCCCCCTGGGTGGGGCGTCACAGCGTAAGGAAATGGACCCACGGGCAGAGTGTACCACGGCTGAGAGGAGTTGGGGAGGGTGCACAGGGCACTTGGAGATCCAGGCACAAAATGAGTCTGCCTTTGGGTGACAAAAGACTTCCTGAGGAAATGCCACCTCAGATACCAAGTCAGCTCTGACTCGTGGCCACCCTGCAGGACAAGGAAGAACTCCCCTGTGGGTTTCGGAGAGGGTCACTCGATGGACTAGTAAGCCTCATCTTTCTCCCTCACGATGGCTGGTGCTTTTGAACTGCTGACCTAGAGACTGGAACTCTTTCTGGGGGTAGAAGGCCCCTGTTGTCCTCCAGGCGATGAACTCATCAACAGAAAGGTACTTCCACACAACTCACGAACGTGCCTTTCAGACACGACGAATGTAGTGAAAAGAGCCCATCCTATCAGCGTATCAGAACAGACCTCGCTGTTCCTCCCAGTTTCTGGCGGAAGCCCTGCCTGGTGCCCACGGCCAGAGCCTGGGCATTTGGACATTGAGCCTGGAGAAGAGTCCTCCCACACCCTCTTAAGTTAAACAGCAAAACCAAACACCAAACTCCTTATCCAGCTAGTCGATGCCAACTCGTAGGGTGGGACAGAAATCTTTACAGGAGTAGGCAGCCTCATTGTCCCCCTGCAGAGTGACTGGTGGTTTCAAACCATTGGCCTTGTGGCTAAGCAGGTCAGCAGTGACCTACCACGCCACCATGAGTAAAGGCAGCCTAGTAAATCGAGCCCTGCGGCAGTCTCCTAATCTGGTGTCAATTTGAGGATGAAGAGGGTAGGGGTGGAGGCTAGCCTGTCAATCTGGAGACCTCTGTGTGGGCATGGCCTCCTCCTAAGAATTCTGGGAAATCCAGTGCTTCCTTCTTGGAAGCACGAGACACTCATTCCCTTGGAGACCCTCGGCTGACAAGGCTGGCTCCCTAAGACACATCCCTGAGGAAAAGCCACAAGAACTACCCTGATGCAACCAGAAACCCAGACCTAGAGAAGCCACGTGGAGACTCCTGCCAGTGCTCAGATGCTTACCGCGCCACTAGACCCAAAGACTTTCTCTACCTACTGGCTTGTGGTCATTCTGCATTTGGCGTCATCGCATTTGCTTCATGAGCCTGAAGAGGACTTACAGGTTGATATGAGACATATGAACTCCTATCGGACTTACGACTTTGGACTGAACTGGGCTGGGGCATTTTTCTCACTGTTCCATTGTTCTTGTATATAAACCTCTCCCTTATATACATAGGTACGTCTATGACTTTTGTTTCTCGAGTCTCCCCAGACTCACACACTCCCCTCCCTGCCTTCCTGGCATTGAGTCAACCCTGCTCAACGCTGCAGGGTTACTGTCGGGTAAAACCAACTGGGTAACAATGGATGTACTGTTGTCCGGGGGTCCCTGCGATGGGGTGTAAAGTGCCTGTGTGCGTTCTTTCCTCCTTGAAACGTTTTGGACTCGCTGGTCACAGCACAAGACATGTTGGTAGCTCAGTGGGTTAAGTGTGGTGCTGCTACCTCTCGCTCCGTCAGTGGTGTGAACGCATCAGCTGTGCTGTGGGAGACATCTGCTCTCCTGGAGACACACGGGGTCAGAAACCCCAGGGAAGAGACCCACCCTGTCCTGAAGGGTCCCTGTGCATCAGGGTCCACCTGAGGACAGCGGGTTTGATTTAGGGGTTTGCATGAAAATAGAGGACCTTGACTTGAAAATCCTATCCAAAAAAGAGAATGCCTTGAATGAACTAAGCTAGGTCAATAATAATAACAAAAACAGGGCTGAGTCCCGGTGGCGTAGTGGTTGTGCGCGGGACTGCGGCCCACTGGGTTGGCAGTTTAAATCCAGCAGCAACTCTCTAGGAGCAAGGCTGGGCCTCCTACTCCCACCCGAGAGCAGTGATGCCCCCCCAAAATAATAATAATATATAATAATAAGGGTTCTTGGGAGGTAGAGTGAGGGAAGGAGAAGGCACAGAGGAGCTGGTATCAAAGAGTTCAAGAAGTAAGATAATGTTTTGAAGAGGATGGTGATAGCCATTGTATGCTTGATCCAACTGAATTATGGACTGTTTTACTATCTGTGAGTGCCCGGTAAAATGATCTTTTGAACAGTCTGATAGCTGTTAGCCTAGAGCTTAATCCCTTTCACACATAAACACGGAGTTTCAAATTTTACAAAAGAGAAGGGAGATGCCCATGGCACACCGTAGGGTAACACAAGGGTTCTGAAGAAGCAGCCAGGGCTTCAAACTCAACAGTTGCTCCAAGGGAACCGAATGAGGCAGGCTTCGTCCTGAAAGATTCACAGTGTCCGGATTCTTAAGGAGCAGTGCCACCTGTCCTGCAGGGTCGCCAGGTGCTGGAGTCAGTGACCAGGGGTTTGGTGGCTCCAAAGTTCATCTCAAGTTCACCGCCATCAAGTCCATTCTGTCTCACAGAGACCCCATCAGACGGAGGAAAACCGCCCCTGTGGGCTTCTGAGCTGGGGATCAGGAGTAGACAGCCTCCTCTCTCTCTCAAGGAGCGGCCGGTGGCTTTGAACCCCTGGCATACGATTAGCAGCCAACATGGACCCCTCGATGCAACACCGAGTAGAGAATAGGCCTCACGCATGTTGTTACCGGCTAAGTACGAGTTTGGATGTCTCACTGCCTGAATGGGGTGGGAAAGGGGAATGGGGGCTCAGTCCTCAAACTCCCCAGGGGGAAGAGGGAACGGTTTACTTCCCTAAAGATGTGCAACCTTGGGAACGTCGAGGGGCAGTTCTGCTCATCCTGTAGAATCACTGTGTTCAACTTACAGCAACAGGTTTGTTTGTTTGTTTTGGTGGGAGGGGGATGAGTGAATGCCAAGTTCCGCTTACAGAGGGGCGGGGGAGGGGGCCACTACATGGCGTTCCAGAGGAGGCTTCAGAAATGGCACTTCATTCTCATGAAACCAGATTTCTGGGAGCCACAGAGGTCAGAGCGACCCTCCCAGCGTTTCACCCTGGCCTGACTCTTAGACCATGAGCCTCCAGAGAGCCGGCTTCCCGAAGTCCCCTTTGGAGAACCCAGTTAGAAAGTTCCCGATAGGGTGAGAGCAACTCAAAATCACTCATGATTTTCCTTTCTTTTTTTTTTTTCAAGACCAGCCTTACTAGTCAGTGAGAAACTGGTGAAACGCCCCCCAAACCCTGGTCCTAGGGCCCCTTCGGGTCTGATCTGAACTCACCCCGAACCCACTCAATTCTCAGCCTGACAGTTCTGACAATGACATCAGGGAGGTGCAAATTCCTCAGAACCATCGACCAGTCAAGGTCGAAAGGTCAGCATTGGGCCACACATCAAGTGCCTCAAGTTGGGGAGAGTTAGGAGGGGAGGAGGAACAGGAACGGGTTGGTTGCCGGGAGGAAGTGGGCTGGCCTCAGTGAATGAGGGGAGACGTGGTGTGCGAGAGTTGCTGAATGGAAGACCGGGGATCCCTGCTACAAAGCTCCACGTCACTGTCACCACTGTGAGGAGGTGGGGACAAAAGGAAAGTGAATTGAAGCTACCAAACGAGGAAAAGAGGAGGAAGCTCCCTCTGAGGCAAATATTCTGTGCTCAGCTTAAGAATTCTCTCTGGGTGCTCCCTCCAGCGTCCAGCAGTGCTGGAGGGTAGCTCTGTCTTGTTACTTGTTCAGCAAAGTCATCTTGCATGGAATCAAAACACACACACACACACACACACACACACACGTCCTCCTCCTCCCACCCTACAAGGCAGCACAACTTCCCTGTGGACTCCAGAGGTTCTAAGTCCTTCTGAGGAGCCTGATAATGACTTTACAGTGGCGAGTTTGAGTTTGGGGGTTTGAGTTTGGGTGTGGGTATGTGTGATCACTCCCCTGGTGGGAGTAGGAAACCCAGCCTTGCTCCTGAAGAGCTGCTGCTGGATTTGAACCGTCAGCCCTATGGACCACAGTCCCGCACTCAACCACTAGGCCACCGGGACTCAGGCTGAGTTTAGACCTTCATGGAAACAGACAGCCTCATCTTTTCACCAGGAAGCCGCTGGTAGGTTTGAACCGCCAACCTCTAGCATAGCAACCCCAGGGCACCACGTGGAATCCTCTCATGCACGAACTCTCACGCATGGCCATTGAGTGGATACCAACGCAGTCGCCCCATAGGACAGGGTAGAACTGCCCCGTGGGCTTCCGAGGTTGTAGATCTTTATAGCGGCAGCAAGCCTCATCTTCCTCTCCCAGAACAATCGCCTTTTTTTTTTTTTTTTTGAAACAGCCAAGTTTTATGGACTATCGATAGTGGAATTTGGGAGTGGAAAACCCTGATGGCTGATAAAGCTGTCTTGTGTTATATGTCACAAGAGGTTAAAGACCACTGTAAGGGCTCCCAGCTAAATTAGGAGGCTTTAGGAAGCCATCGGCCACAGGACTAGTCACTTAAGACCCCGAGGCCTCAAGTAGCAGTTGGGCAGGTCGACACCGGCAAAAACCATATCCTGTTTCTGCCGCTGCCAAGTACAGACTGCAGCTGCATCCTGTGTTTTCACTCTAATGAGTCAACTTGTTACAGAAGCTAAAAGAAGTCGCCTACAAGAGGCCCGAAACAGGGTGGGGAGACATACATGGTATCCGAGGATGAGCGAAATTGACAACAACATCCTGGAACAGGTGGGTTGGGTCGCTTGGCTCTCTGCAGGAAGTGATGCCCAAACTTGCGAATCCCTCGTCAGGTCAGGGGGGAGAGGGAATCCGAGCCACACCTGCACCAGCAAAGGGCGAGCCTGGCCCGACCCTGCCTCACTCAGAACAAGCACCTCCCACCCCCCACCCCCCACCCATGATCTCCATCCTCTTCCCCTGCCCCTTCTCAGTGTCCTTGTGTGTCCACTCTGGATCTGCAACCCTTTTAATCTCCCTCTTTGCCCTCGAACTGCTCTCCCGTCTTTTCCTGTCTTCCCACCAAATCCGCTTCCGTCTGATTCCTGACTGCCACCTCCTTCTAGGCTCCACTTGAAGGAGCTTTCTCTTTTTATTATGTTTTTCTACTTCCCGCTTTTATTATTGTTTTTAAATACTTTCATGGGGGGCTCTTACATCTCATCACAACCCATACACTTGTCCACTGTGTCAAGGACATTTGCACGTATGCTGCCATCGTTTTCAAAGCATTTTCTTTCTACTTGAGCCCTTGATATCAGCTCATTCCCCTCCACCTTCCCTCATGAACCCTTGCTAAGTCATAGATCATTATTTTCGTATTTTACATTGTCCTCTGTCGCCCTTAGTTCACTTTTCTGTGGTTTGTCTCCCTGGGAGGGGCCTATACATTGATTCCTTGTGATCAATTTCCCCTTTCTCCCACAACGTCCCCTTATCCTCATGGTATCTCTCTACTCCTTGTTGGCCCTGAGGGGTTTATCTATCCTGGATTCCCTGTGTTCCAGGCTCTTAATCTGTAGCAGTGTACATGCTCTAGTCTTATCTGATTTGTAAGGTAGAATTGCGCTCATGATGGTGGAGGGAAGGAAGCATTGAAGAACCAGAGGAAAGTTACGCGTTTCATCGATGCTGTACTGCACATCTCTTCTCTGGGACCCCTCAGTGAGGGCGTGCTGCACCTCTCTCCTCCCCACCCCCTCACCCTCAGACCCCTTGTCATTCTCCCCTGCACGCAGTCCCACGCCTGCAGAGACCACCAACACCCTCAGCATGGCCAGCAACTCCCTGAGAGATGCACACAGACCGAGAAGTAAAAGCCCAGACCCACTGCTATCCTGTCCACTCTGACTCGCGGTGTACCTGGACAGCAGAGGGGAACTGTGTCCTTCGGGTTTCCAAGGCTGTACATATTTATAGACACAGCCTCCGTTATCTCCCTCAGAGCCACGGTGGGGCGGGGGGTTTGAACTGGTAATACGGCAGTTATCAGGCCAGTGCTTAACTCTGTGTACCACCGGAGCTTGTCAGAAAAGACACGCAGACGGTGAAAGTATGACTTAACTGAGAACATCTGCCCTAAAGCCTCCAAGCTCACTGCCATTGAGGCCATTCTCTCAGAACAGGACAGACCCTGTGAGTTTCAGGGAAGAAATCTCCACAGTAGACCTCCAGGGCCTCCTTGTCCTGCAGAAGGGTTGGTGGGTTTGAACCGCAGACCTTGTCATTAGCAACTCAGTGTACACCCCACAGCGCCACCAGGGTACCTTCCAAAGCCTGTGAACACGCACTGCTGACTCCTGGGGGCCCCCCCATGGAGCAGCATCAAACTGCACTGCTCAGGATTTTCCTTTGGGAAGCAGATCACCAGACCTTTCTTCTGAGGCACCTGAGGGTAGACCTGAACCTTCTTCCGGATGACTTGCCCCTATGGGGTCTTTGGCTTCCATCAGGCTTACTTGCAGGGCTATTGTTTTACTCCTAGGGCACTTATAACAGTCCCTATTCAACTTGTTCTGCTTTTCCGGAAGCTGGCCACCGGGCTAAGGGCTGAAGGAAGGCTGGGTGAGAAGGCCGAGGAGGAAGTGTCCCCACCCCCCCTCCCCCCCAAGCCGTCTTCCCCAGCAAGGGCACCGCTGGCCCAGCCTCCTGGCACCAGACCTAGATGGGACTGGGTCCCATTGTTTTAAGACACAGACTGTGTCTCGCCTGCTCACAGCATGTAAATGTCTTTGGCAACACCTTTGGGGTGAACAAGAGAAAGCTGTGTGTTTGCATTTTTGTCTGGGCTCTGTCAGGCCCGGTGGGGAGGGCAGCCTGGAGGTTAATTAGAATTGCAAAGAGAGGCTCCCGGTGTGTTTGGGGTCCTTTGTGTTTGCTTTAAGGACACACCTGAGATAGGAGGAGAATTTGAATTTTTGCTCCTTCATCTGACAAAAGGCCTCCCAGTGTCAGCCCAGTTTGGGGCGTAGGACTCCAGGAGGGGAACATGGCTCACCCTCAGCCACAGATGGGCAGGTCAGGGGTCCTCTGCGCTTTCCGATGACCCACTTGCCCCTTCATAGACACTTCATACACTTCATAGACTCCATGAGGGAAGCTCTGTGTCCTGTCACACTTAGCTGGGCCTCATGTCCATTCAGAGAGGTATCTGTTTCCCCAGCAGGCAGAAAGCACCAGTCCCAAAGAGTGGCTGCAGGCTGGATTAGAACTGGAATCCCAGCCCTCGGTTTGCAGCAGGCTGTGATTTACAGGGAAAATGGGAGCTCCATCTGCAATCTTGGCATCATCCCACCTCCATTTGACTTTCTTCTGACCGTGAACCTACCTGCAGCAGACTCCCATTCGGTGTCCTTGAATGCATTCTACCTCACAGCAACCGTTCTCAACCTGTAGGTCGCGGGTTAGGAACCGAGACGCCGCTCCTCTATCCATCTCCAGGCGGGTCCACCCACATGGGGGGGCCCCCATGGCATGAGAACGTGTATTAAAGGGCTGCAGTATCAGGAAGGTCGAGAACCACTGCTGCACGCAGGGTAGAAATACCCCTGTGAGTTTCTGAGGGCGCCATCCCATAGAGGAGCAGAAAGCCTCATCTTTCTCCCTGGTTGTGGGTTGTGGGTTTGAACTACTGACCTTACTGGTGAGCGACCAGTGCAGTAACCAAGCTTGTCATCAGGCAGAGCGTGATTGAAGTAGATGAGGACACACCTGGCCGCCTGGGTGGCCTGGTGGGTTATGCTCAGAGAAGATGGAGTGTTTCTGCCCAACTCCAGAAACCCCGAGGGCCACATCCGCCCTGTCCTAGGCGTCAGATCCACAACCAACGCTCCTAGAAGCAGCAGTCGAGATCCCAAGGCGAATGGTGCCTGGTCAATCTGCGGCACGAATGCTCTTTAGAGGACTGAAGGAAAGGGTGGGACTTTGAGGACTGTGTTGTTCCCCAGCCACGCTGTGGGATTCTTAACGGCCTCGTGTGCAGGGGGGAGTTGGGCCTAAAGAAGACAGGTAAGATTGGCGCGTGTGAGTTTCGGCGCTGGGGAAGAAAAGTGGAAATAGCTAGGACGACAGAAGGAGAGCTCCTTAAAGACAAGGCTGGAAAGACATTTGGACATGTCAGGAGAGGCCAGTCCCTGGATAAGGACATCGTGGTTGGTAAAATGGGGGCGGGGGGGGGGGTAGTTAAGCCCTGGAGGAGATGGATTGACACAGGGGCTGCATCAACGGCTCAGGCATAAGGACAGGTGAGGGGGACGCAGGACCGGGCAGTGTTTCGCTCTGTTGTGTGCAAGGTCACTCTGGGTCAGTACCGACTCGGGTATCTATGAACGACAATGAGCTGAGCTGGCCTGCCTGGCCGTGGGCATGGTTGAAAGCTAGCAGGCCAGAGAGAGGCAGTCTGGATGTCCTTAATGGAAATTGGGGTACCAGAGCTGCAGGGTCATGCAGCCCCACCTTTAGCACCCACGGAGATGCCCACCTCCACCAAGCTCTTGCCCATTGGGTCCTCACAGGAAGGGGGAGGGAGGAGACCCGTCACAGAGCGCGCCAAGCATGACCCACCACCAGCCAGGAACAAGCCCCTGCTCCCTGTCCAGTCTTCCTGCTAGCTCTCCTGCAAGGAACAAGCCCCTGCCCCCTGTTAACCTTCACACCAACTGAAAATCGGAGCTGGGGCCAGACCTGATCGCAGCAGGGCTGTGAAGAAATGAAAAGCCCTGGTGGGGCAGGGTGTGCAGCGTTGGGCTGCTTACTGCCAGACAGGCAGTTCAAGCCCAGCAGCATCTCTTAAGGAGAAAGTTGAGGCTGTCTTTCCCCGTAAAAATTTATTATCTCGGGCACCCTGTGCTTCAGCCCTACGGTGTCCTCTGGGAGTCAGATGGACTCTTGCCAGCAGGGGGTTTGGCTGTGATTGGCTGTTCCCTGCGGGTTCTTGCAGTGTAAAATGGTCACACTCCTCAGCGGGAGTCCTGGTGGTACCATGGGAAGACAAGCTGCTCGGCGGAAGAAAGGCCTGGCACTCTGCTGTCATTAAGAGGACTGTCCACGAGACGGGGCAGGGCAGCTGCTCGGATAACACAAGAGACATAGTAGGGGAGAGTGGGGCGTGACCTCGGGGTGGGGAGGCAAGGATGAACCCCATCCATGCCCGTCCTCCCAGACTCAGAGTGAGAAAGTGACCAGATCCCCTGGAGCTGAGGAAATGCCCCAAAGGTGGCCCGCCAGAATGTCCCAGAGCTGTCATTACGGATAGCAGGTGGCCTGAGTGATTTGGCATCATCTTTTCTCATTTCCATAAACCCTGAAGCTTCAAGCCACAGGGGAGCGTTATGAAAATGGTCTGAGCCCACTAACCGCACTGCTGCCCAAGGGTTACGACCCCGCCGGGCAGGGGAGAGCGACTCCTGAGGACCCCCAGAGAGACCGGGAGCCTTATCAGGGCAAAGGGTCCCCACTCTCTCCCTCGGACATCGTCTTGGGGGCGAACTCACTCAGGACTCCCCGAGACGCTGCTACACGGCTACGCCCCTGCCTTGCCAGGCCCGGTCACAGGTTTGCGTATTGATTGGTGGCAAGGCAGATGGAAACGACAACCCCAGGAGGAGGAAATGTCCATCTCTCTCCCTCTGAGGGGAAGGGGGGCAATGAGGGGGGGTTTTTATCTCCACCTCTGTGTGTGTGTCTATCCCTCTGTCGTTTTTCACCCTTTCTCTCCTCGTCATCGCCTCACTCATACTTTACATAGGTACACTTCATAGACTATATTTTTTGGACCATGAGACACACTCTGTTTTTAGCACAGGAAAATAAGAAAAAAAAAACGATTCTGAACCAAATAGTGCCAATATTTCGGGGGGGGGGTGCATCTTACGGTCTGCAAAACCCAGTACTGTATTGCCAGTCTAGAGCATAGGAAAATACTGCCCCTTGCTACAGAAAACAAGAAGGTAACGCAAACCATGCTTCTTCAAAAGAAGAACACATCCACGCTAAGAAAAATAACTCGCACCAAGTGGTTGAATGACAGACCGGCGGGTACCCCTCCCTCCTACCCCTGCAGATACCTACAGATGACAGGGAGCCTCCATCGCCCTGAGCATCATCTTAGGATCCCGGCATCGGTGCAGGCACACCCCCCTCCTCGTTTCCATTGTTAGGGTCTGGCCCCCACTCTTGTGGCCCTGCTCATAAACACAGAGCTGCCAAGGCTGACCACACACTCAGCCAGGGCAGGGGAGACTCGGGGGGGCGGGGGATGGCCTGGGCTGCTACAGCAAGCAGATTACTCAACGCCTTAGAAGGGAAAACTGCCACAGGCCACAACCCGGGAGTCACACAACGACACCACACAGGCCACACAGTCCAGTAAAGAGAAACGAGTGCAGATACAGCAAAAGTGCACCTATCCATACCCACCTGCACACACTGGCGTGTGCTCACGTTCCCATAAACACAGACACACACGTTTATACACTTTTACCCACTCACAGACACTCACTGGGCCACATTCACCCACACGCTCAATGCACACACACACACACACCACACTCCCACAGCATTCCTCATGCTACCCCACTCTGAGACCCAAACTCACACCTGTATTCTCACACACACATAAAGACACATACTTTCGTATAGACTTACAGACTCGCACACGCTCCCACACACCCTTCCTCCAAGACTTACATGCGTACATGCTCACACACACGAATGCGTACTCTCATCCTCAACACACTTCTTTGCATTCATACCCATGCATGCTGGCACACGCACACACACAAAGATGATAGAAGCCCGACTATGAGACCCTTCCCCACCCATCCCCCCACCCCACCCTCCCTGCTCAGAGGGAGCACGTCCCCCTACCATTCTGGACCACGCTGATGAGGGTGACGATGGCCAGCAGAACAATATTCCCCAGGGTTTCCTGATCCATGCTGGCGCCTGGCTCCCCAGAGAGAACTGCTGGGCCCCTGGACAGCCCGGCCCCTCCCGGTGAAGAAGAGGAAGTAGGGCTCTGAGCAGACTTTCATCATGAACATTTCCGAGGGACCCAGTACAATGACACAGTGTCTCCTTCTTCTTTTCTCCAAGCTGCTCACCACGGCCTCCTCACTGCGGCTCAGAGCGGCCCACAGGAGAAGTGGAGCTGGTGGGGGACGGGGGGCCCAAAGACCAAGTTGTCACCTCTCCCGCACCACCTTGTCTCTTGTTTTCCTCAAGGGTCCCCCTTGTAGACCGCTGCAAAATGGTCAATGCCAGTCCCTTTCGACTCCCAATGAGTCCCGGTGCTGGTGGAGAACAGAGAAAGTCCCGGGCACCACCAAGAACAAACAGGTCTGTCTTGGAGGGAGCAGAGTCTGGAGGCTCCTTGGAAGACAGGATGGTGAGACGTAGCTCAGCTACGAGGGACATTTATCAGGAGAGACCGGTCCTTGCAGAAGGGCCAAAATCTTGGTACAGTTGAGGGTCAACAAAAAAGAGGAAGACGCCCAATGAGATGGATGGACACAGGGGCGACGACAGCTGGCTTCAACGCAGCAGCCATTGCGAGGGTGGCCCTGGGCTGGGCCGTGTTTCCTTCTGGTGTACGCAGGGTCATTATGAGTTTGAACCAACTCCAGGACACCTGACAGCAACTGTCACAGTGTTTATGAGATGGTGCTTGTGGAAGTCCAACTTCCTGGGACTCATACTTGATGCCTTTTATATTCTGATTAT
>PVJH01031831.1:0-23318 GCA_004026705.1 Nesogale talazaci
CCCAGTCTCTTTTTGGTCTCCCTCTCTTCTCCTTTTGTAATATGTTTAACTATATCTACTAATTCTTATGAACCTCTAAAAATATTTTTTAATATTTTATCCTTTTTAGTGGACTTTTTGGCCCCCTTTTCCCTTCCTTTTCCTTTTCTTCTCTCATTTCTCTTTCTCCTCCTTTGGTTTCGTGGCCCCTATTAAACCTCTTTTGTACCACTTGACAGGGTCAACCACATGTCCTAGCAGTCCACCCAACACTAACAGATGCACCATAATGCAGTGAAATCAGCACTCAATTGCAATCCACTCCCCAAAAAAAGGACAAGAGAAAGAAAAACAGGCATAAACAGTTGAACAACACTCATTTCCAATGGAATAATTTGAAGCAAACACCCTGGAATTAAGAGAAGTAGAATTCATAAAAACAATGTTCAATTACTTTCAACAAATGGAGATGTTTGAGAGAACAACAGAAAAATATAAGAAACTAGACAGACATGAAATATAATTACAGAAGGCCAGTAATAAAGAAACAGAATTAGAAAACATGGTGAAAGACAGAGTAATGGAATTGAAGATCTAGAAAGCTGAATTGGTGATCTTTAAGACAATTTCCTTAACTACAATCAATAAGAGAAGCAATTAATAAAAAGAGCAAAGAATTCTAAAGAAAGTCTCAGAATTATGGGAGACAATATTAAGAGGAACAACCTATTTCTCATTGGAATTTCAGAACAGAAAGAAACAAAAAAAAGAGACATTAAAAATATTAGAAGAAATCATGGAAGACAATTTGCTTAATACCACAAAAAGGAGAAATAACTATTCAGGAAGCTGAGAGAACCCCAAAGAGGCTAGACCACAAAAGAAAACCACTGCAACATATCATAGTTGAACTCTCCAATGTCAAGGAATCCTGGAAGGAGTTAGGGAAAAGAAAACAGTCAGCTACAAAGGAAAACCAGTTACAATAGACTAGGATTTCTCAGCAGAAACTATGCAGGCAGGAAAACAATGAGTGGCATATATAAAATACTGAAAGAAAAATAAACCTGTCAACCAAAAATCTCACATCAAACAAAACTATCCCTTCAATATGCAGATGAGATAAGGGAATTTCCAGACAAGGAGAAATTAAAGGAATTTGTATCAATACCACATTACAAAAAATATTAATGTGAACACTTTGGACAAAGAATCAACAACAGTTGACAATATATAGGATATACAATATACAGGAGAACAATATACAAGATAACACCAATCAGAAATCAGCACAATGAAAACAATACTCTAAACAACACAGAAATAGAGCAAAGAAATCAGTAAAGCCACAAAAACATAAAACAAAAGGACAGCAACAAATCCACACTTATCAATAGTGATACTGAATATTAATTGATTAAATGCCCCAGTCATGAGACAGAGAGTTGCATACTGGATTACAGAAGAAATATTGTAGGCACAAAGAAAATATACTAAAACTGAAAGGATGGGGAAAAATTAACAAAATTAATGTCAATAAAAAACAGAAGTGCCAATATTCATCTAGAATAAAATAGACTCCACGGCAAAAAACATCATAAGAGATAAAAAAGATACTACATAGTAATTAAAAGAACATAGGTTAAGAAGATATATCCGTACTAAACTTAAAAACACCCAATGGAAAACCCTCAAAACACATTAATCGGACTCTTACAAGATTGAAGAGAGACTAAGTCAAATCAGCAGTGATAGTAGGAGATTTCAATATACCACTCTCAAAGAAAGAAAGACAGGTCATCAGGAAAGAAGAATTAAACAACACAATTAGCCAACTTAACCTACTCAGCATACAAGAGCACTCCACCCAGCAGCAACACAATCTACATTCTTCTCCAGTGCACGTGGAAAATTCTAATGGATGACATGTTGGGTCACAAAGCAAGCCTTAATAAATTAAAACACAGAGACTCTGCATTCCATTTTCTTGGACCACAATACTATAAAAGGGAGGAGAAATCCAAAATCCACACTTTAACACCATATCTTCAGCAACTAGAATATGTGAACACAATAAACTTTCAATCACCAGATGAAAAAAAATCATAAAGACTAGAGCAGAAATAAATGAATTATGAAACAGAAAAACTATAGTAAAAAATTGACAAGTTCTTTGAAAGGATTAGCAAAATTGAAAAACTGCTAGAACACTTAACAAAGGAAAATAAAGAGAAAATGGAAAATTCTAAAATTAGAGAAGTGACCTCGCAACAAAACCAAATGAAAGAAAAAATAATGCATTAATATGAAAGCCCATAATCCAACAAATTTGAAAACTTAGATGAAATGGGCAATTTCTTTTTTATTGTTTGTTTGTTTTGGGGGGTTTTCTTGGGGGGGGGGGTATCACTGCTCTCTGGTGGTGGGAGTAGGAGGCCCAGCCCCACTGCTGGAATTGAACCTACGTCCCAGTGGGCCGCAGTTCCACCCACAACCACTATGCCACTGGGGCTCGGCAATTTCTATAAAGATAAAATCTACCCAAATTAACACAGACTGACTTAGAAAACCTCAATAGGCCCAATATAAAAAGAAATAGAACAAGTCCTTACAAACATTCACATCTTCAAAAAAGTCCAGGACCGGAAGCCTTCACCAGAGAATTCCATCACATAGTCAGAGAAAAGGTAGCAGCAGCTCTACACCGACTATTCCAGAATATAGGAAAGGAAATCAAACTCCCAAATTCCTTTTATGAAATGAGTATAAGTCTAATAACATGCCCAGGCAAAGATATCATAAGGGTTAAAAACTACAGATCAATATTCCTTATGAACAAACACAAAAAACTCTCAACAACATGGCAAAATATACAAGATAAAAATATATCAAACCCTGTATGCTAATGGAAAAAAAGCTCTGGAAAAAGACATTAAGGAAAAAATACCAAGGGGGATCTGATAGCAGTGATCGATGTACAACACCCCTCCCCCTTCCCGGGGGATGAACAATAGAAACATAGGTAAAGGGAGACAGCAGTGTAAAATATGAAAATAAAAATAATTTATAAATTATCAAGGGTACAGGAAGAGTGGACAAAGGACAGGCTAAAAGAAGAGCTGATACCAAAGGCTCAAGTAGAAAGAAAATATTTTGGAAAGGATGATGGCAACATATTTACAAATGTGCTTGATACAATGAATGTAAGAATTGTTGTAAGAGCCTGCAATAAATGATTTATTAATTTAATACCATTTACAATAGCCATAAAGAAAGACAAAATACTAAAAACAGAAAGATAGAATACTTAGAACTAAACCAGACTAGAGAAACAAAAGACTTTTGCAAAGAAAACTATAGAACACTATTATAAGACACTAAAAGAGAACTGCACAAATGGAATAACATCCTATAGTCATGGATAGGAAAGTTTAATGCTGTGAGAATGTCAACACCATCCAAAGCAATCTATAAATACAATACAATTCTGATCCAGATCCCAACTTTGTTCTTTAAAAAATGGAAAAACTAGTTACTAACTTTATCTAGAGAGTAGAGACCTAGGATATGTAAAGGACACCTTAAGAAGGTAAGCGAAGTAGGAGTCTCTCCCTTCTTGATCTCAAAACATATCACATCATCAAAATAGTCAATATTGCCTTGTTGACTGCACGATCTGGTACTGTGAAAAGTACATAAGCCAGTGGAACAGAATAAATGCACCCATTTACAGACAATTGATATTGGACAAAGGGCCCAAAACATTAAATAGCAAAGAGTCTCTTCAACAAATAATTCTAGCAAAATTGGATTTCCATCTGCAGAAGAATGAAACAGAACCCATACATCGATCCATGTACAAAATAAATTGAAGACTAACCAAAGACCTATATGTAAATCTCAGAGCTATAAAGATCACGAATGAAAAACAGAGGAAAATTAAGGGCTCTGTTGCAGGGCATAAACATATTATTAAATAAAACAAAGGAACCACACACAATATAAAACAAAATAGGTGATTGGACCTAGTAAAAATTAGATACTTGTGGCATCAAAAGACTTCGTCCAAAAAGTAAAAGGAGACCACACCTTCAGCAATGACTAATCTCTAGAATCTACAAAAACTACAATTCCTTAATAAGAAAAATGTTAATATTCCAAGCTTATCAATCACAAAGGAACAAACACTGTACACAGCTATAAAGATAAATACCAAGACAAAGTCTGGCATACCAAAGGGAACAGCTTTTGGAGGTTCCCAAGGGAGTGGGTGTAAGGGTTAGAAAATTAACCAACAGACTAGAAAGTTGACAGGTATGGACTTAGGTGTAAAGGAGGATGGAGTTCTATAAGAGGGAGGAGAGAAAGTAGATGTGTTAAACTGGGTTTTAGAGAAACAAAATGTGTGATTCTCATATGTAAAAGAAATATTTATTTCAAGAAGGAATTTCATATCAAAAAAGCATTCCAATCCAGTCCAACTCAAGTCAATCAATGCTTGCTGGAGTCCTCTTCAGAATTATTGAGCTGCCAGTAGGAAACAGAAAGATTTGAATACCACGGGTTGGTCAGGCAGCGAGTTTCCACAATTAGCAGGCCACATGGACTGTAACCCCAGAGCCAGACACACAAGCCAGCAAAGTAGTAATCAGGGATGCAAGAGAAACAGAAGTTCTCACAGTCTTTCTTATAAAATGGTCACACCCCCAAGGAGGCATGGCCAAGCTAATTAATAGTGGACTACACACCTATCTCCACACAAGTACCATCAAGTTCACATAAAATCTAACCATCACTGCAATGAGGGTGAATAGAATACAAGTGTGAGGATTTATGAGTAATCTGAATTTTTGCATGCAGAGTTGATAGTTTGAAATGTAAATTGTGGTCGCCATGGAGCTGCAGGGAGAGTTTGTTTCCTGGGACGGGCGGCTGCAGCTGCTGCGGGTGTCCTTCGAGGCCCAGAACGAGGACGACCCTTTCGAGGGCCTGTTAGCGGTGGTGGAACAGATGAGGGAGAGAGTGACCGAGCTGTTCAACCCCCTGATCGAGCGGGAAGCGCCGAATCCCGCGCCGGCGGCTGCTGACCAGGCGGTGGACGGTGAAATCGGCCAGATTTAAAAAAACAAAAACTTCACAGCCACCAAGATGCCTGTAATAAAGATGATCAAAGGCAAAGGTGATGAAGATGGTATAGAAGATGAAAATAACATTAATAACGGAACTCACTCAGATGGACCCTCTGCAAAAAGGCCCAAACCACCATTTTAACAATAGTATTGATGAGATTTTTAACAAAACGACTGCTACTGTCCTAATTACCATGCACTACCCTGTCATGAAGACTTAATGTAATCATGCTCTTGTTCGGAAAAATCATCTGTTTTATTCCCCAGGACGATTTTATCAAAGAAAAAAAAAATCTCTTCTTGCCTACAGAAAAGGAGAAAGAATCTGTTTTCTTGAGTGAGGAAGAACTGTCAAACCATGGAAATAAAATTAGAGCCTTCAAAAAAAAAAAAGAAAAAGAAATGTAAATTGTGCCCTCACATACACCTAATCCATGATATAAATAAATAGATAACAAACAAACAAAAACTATTACAACAAACTCCTGACCAAGCTGTGACAAGCTGAGGCAAAGCTTCCCAGATAATTTATCTTAAAATAAAAAATGAAATTTTAAAACTTACACCACTATACAATTTTGTGGTTGTTCACAACACAAAGTACAGGCAACACATTATGAGGGTTTTTTTTTTGGGGGGGGGGGCATCACTGCTCTCTGGTGGTGGGAGTAGGAGGCCCAGCCCCACTGTTGGAATTGAACCTCCATTCCAGTGGGCCGCAGTCCCGCGCACAACCACTACACCAACGGGGCTCAGCCCCTATGAGTTTTACTTAATGTCATCATTTAGACACATTAATTATTTCTGTTGAATACTACCCATTGATGATAAGCATGGTCACACAGGTGTACTGCTGCTAATTCAAAGATAGAATGCAATAGAAAAGGATGCAGAGATAAAAATTTCTGCATTAAGATGAACATTGGACCTCCACTCAAGTTCCCCTTCAATGTAAGAACACTTTGCTCTATTAAACAGGCATTGCATGATATTTACCTTTTCCACATGATCACTGAAGATAAAGCAGGTGCATAAGTCAATGTGAAGAAAGCTGATGGTGTCTGACTATAAAAAGATATAACATCTGGTGTCTTAAAGGCTTGAAGATAAACAAGCACCCATATAGCTCAGAAGCAACAAAGTCCACATGGAAGGACACCAGTCTGTGTAATCATGAGATGTTGATGGGATCAGGTACCAGGCATCAAAGACCCAGAGAAAAAAATCATAATGTGAATGTAGTGCAGAATGGAGGCCCAAAGCCAATCTGTAAGCAATTGGACATCCCTTTACAGAAGGGTCATAGAGAAAAGACGGGCCAATCAGTGTGCAGTTTTCTTCTAGCTCTTTAAGGCATTCCACACACACACACACACACACACACACACACACACACAATACCATGACCCAAATTCTATCTTACAAGTCTGGCTACACCAGAGCATGTACATGGGTACAGATAAGAGCTGGAAACACAGGGAATCTAGGACAGATAAACTCCTCTGGACCAAAATTGAGAGTAGCCATACCAGGAGGGTGAGGGGAAGGTAGGAGGAGAAAAGGAGAACTGGTCACAGTGATCTACCTATAACCCCCACCCCTGGGGGGATGAACAGCAGAGAAGGGGATAAAGGGAGACATCCGACAGTGCAAGACATGAAAAAATAAAAATAATTTATAAATTACCAAGGATTCATGAGAAAGGGAGGTAAGGGGAGGGGAGGTTATGAGGAGCTGCTACCAAGGGCTCGAATAAAAAGAAAATACTTTTAAAATAATGATGGCAACATATGTACAAATGTGTTTTACATAATAGATGTATGTTTGGATTGTGATAAGAGTTGTATGAGCCCCCAATAAAATTTTTTAATTTTCTGCATTAAATGACTCATAAATAGATGATTCTGAAAGCATTTAATATACATTAGTGCTTATTTAAAAACTAGACTTATCTTACTTATCTTACTAATATCTTACTTATCTCAAATCTTATAAAGACTTGAGTTGATTTCCCAAAATAAAGAGGCCAGACTGATTCTTCCATCTAATAAATTGTCTAGAGCCCATGATAAGAAAGATCTCAAGGCTGCCTCGGTTTTTAAAGTCTTATTTTGAGAGGTCTTTCAGATATTATAACAATCCATCATTCAATTAGATCAAGCATAATTGAACAATTGCTGCCACCATTCTTTTCAAAACATTTTCCTTCTTGAATTCTTTGATATCAGCTTCCCTGTCTCATTTGGGGGGGGGGGGGGCGGAATAGGAAAAGGTGGTGCAGTCCATTAATGGAGCTTACGAACCATAAGAAGGAGAGTCACATCTGCCATATAGTCACCATTCCTGATTTAGAGACTCAGCAGTTGACCTTGTTCCCTGGCTCGAATGGACACCTAGATTCAGTTGTGCAAATGCAAAAATCGCTGCTTAGACAGAGTAGCCATCTCCTTAGAGGATGGGAGGGGAGATGCGCCTCCTTGATTCAGGTACGCCCATCCCATTGGCAGGCTGCATCTGTAGATCGGAATGATTCACTCAGTGAGATCTCTCACAGAAAATGCGGAGGATGTAAAGATTCCAATTTTCCTTGAGGAAAATCATCTCACTGGCACCTAACAATGACATGACTGGTGACCAGCACTTCATGGTGAGATGAGTACATACATTATTGATATTATTGTGAGCATGAGAGTAAAATGTTTTAAAATATTAACTCACCTCTTGTTTTCCTCAACTTGTCTCTTTCTCTACCTGCTCCTGCCCATCTCCCTTCAAAGGGAGGATTTGTTATGGGTTACGAACAACCAGCAAAAGGCAGGTGACACAACCTTGCTTGCTGAAAGAAAGGAGGACTTAAAGCACTTGAAGCACATGAAGATCAGAGATTGCAGCCTTCAATAGGCATTACAAGTCAATGTCAAGAAAACTAAAATCTGCACAACTGCACCAATAGCCAACATCAGGAGAGACAGAAAAGATTGACTGCGCAAAGATTTTCATTTTGCTTGGATCCACAATCCATCTTGGAAGCAGCAGGAGCTTCCAGTCACGGAAGCATGGAAGAAATCAAAAAGTACTATGCTGAACAAATCAGTGACACAAAACCTCTTTAAAGTGTTGAAGAGTGAGGATGTCACTTTGAAGACTAATGCTCACCTGACACAACCCAGAGCATTTTCAATTGCCTCATATTCATATGAAAACTGGACGACAAAAAGTAAGACTGAAGAACTGATGCATTTGAATCATGGTATTGGTGAATTATATTGAAAATATCTGCCAGAGGGCCGAGCCCCGGTGGCGTAGTGGTTGTGCGCGGGACTGCGGCCCACTGGGACGGAGGTTCAATTCCAGCAGTGGGGCTGGACCTCCTACTCCCACCACCGGAGAGCAGTGATGCCTTAAAAAAAAAAAAAAGAAAGAAAATATCTGCCAGAAGAATAATCAAATCTGTCTTAGAAGAAGTACAATCAGAATGAGCTTTACAATCAAGATGGTAAGACTTTTCTTTTATGGCCTTTGGACATGTTATCAGAAGAGACCGGTCGGTGGGAAAAGACAGCATACTTGGTAAGAATAGAAGGCCGACAAATAACAGGAAGACAGCTAAGAAGATGTATTGACACCCTGACTGCGACAGAACGGCAGCTGTGAGGCTTGTGCAGGTCTGGGCAAGGTTCTGTTGTCCTCGGGCCACTGTGAGTGGGAACTCACTCAATGACATCCAACAACGACTACAAATATAATCTGCAGCAGGGCTTTCAATCAGTCCCATTCCATCTCAGACTGACTGAATCAGAAACTACAATTTCACCAACTCTTATGTGCTTTTAAAGAAACCCTCATGATGTCCTGGGACTTGTGTAGGGTCACAAACCCTCTTGTCTTGAAACCCTAAAAAATACCCTAAACAAAACGTATTGGGTCACTATGAATTGGAATTGGCTAGAGGGCCATGGGTTTGATGAGTACACATTCTTACGTATATGTAAGAGTCGACTGGGAATCTATATATGTAAGGACTTCGAGAATGCAGATTCTGATTCAGCATGCCTGGAGTGAAAAGGCAAATTCTCAGAAGGTGGTGAACTCAGAATGAGCTGTTTCAGGGCCCTGCTGTGCAAACAGCAGTCACCAGGCTAGATATAGCCCAGAGACATGTTTTCTTGAGTCTCTGTAGAATTCTTTGTCAACATATTAACATATTAAAATCTCTTGAGTCTCTCAGAATTCTTTGTCGACATATTAACATATTAAAATCGGGAGATTTCAAATGAACTTCAGATGTCCAGTGTCCTTAAAAAAATTAAAGGCCATACTGACCTTGTCTTCCCTCAGGGAAATAGCTGAGTAACAAGTGCCCCCTTTAAACTTTACACTAAATTGAGCCAAACTTTATGCTAAAAACAAAGCCATTCCCATTCCCTGGCTTCACGTTTCTGGCATTTAAGTTTCCACCTGTAAGTCTAGTATCGTGTGGCAGATCATGCCAAGTATCTTGGAGTCAAAAACTACAAGATGGAACGATTGCTTCTCAAGTACAGATCAAGCTAAAGAAAATAGATCCACTCCAGTGGGTATCATTAAAATGTCCCCATGGGCAAGGAGAGGCTGAAGTCAGAAGGAAGAGAATGCCCCTGCATGGGCTCCATGGGAAGAAATAGGGGCCCCCAGAGTACAGGGATAACTCACGGCCTGCGTAGTGCAAACAATCCCCAGGCCTGGCTACTAAACCAAAGACCAGCTCTTCAAGCCTTCCCATCCCAAAAGCAAGCCCTGCAATCTACACTGAAAAAAAATCAGTCACTAAAAGTCTAATGAAACCCAGTTTTACAATGCCCCCCCTCCCCCATGAGATCCCCGGAGTTGGAATCAACTCCACAGTAGCAGGTGACTGGCTGCCATCTTAGCACACCACCAGGCACTAGAAGTGCGTGATCCATCCACCAGGCCTGCTTTTTTTCACCAATGATTTTATTGGGGGCTCTTGCAGCTCTTATAACATTCCATACATTATTTGTGTCAAGCATATTTGCACACATGCTACCATCTTCACTTCTAAATATTTTCTACTTGAGTCCTTGGTATAAACTCCTCTTTGCCCCTCCTTTAAAAAAAATCATTTTATTGGGGGCCAAGCCCACTTTTGACTTCTCACTTTCTTTCCTACACTTCACAAATGGCAAAGCGCCCTCTACATGTGTCTGGAAAGGGGGGCATGATTTAGAATAGCTCTTGTTTAGAAGTCCACAGATGGCTTTCCATTACCTCACACGACTTTGCTCTCACACTTTTAGGAAACTCAGAAGAGGGAGTTATGGAGCTTGAGTTCATGCTCTCTCAGTGAGGGGAGAGGTGAGGTAGCTGTCCAGAGCATACTTCTTCTTTCCCCTTCAGAACAGTGTGGAATGCCATAATTCTGCCTAGGCCCTTTGCCGATCCAAACACTCTAGTGTTCTCTTTGTTCATCTACAAGTTCATGGAAAACAACATTAGCGCTGAAAATGTGTAAGTTATTCCTCAAGTCCAAATCTGATTTAGCATTGCCATGCAGCCCTAAGGCTTAAAGTATGAAGCTATTCCAATTGGGTATCCCCACCATCTGCTTAACACTGAGCAAGCATGCCACAGGTCCGTCGGGAACGTCTTCCTTGCATGTCTGCTTCTGAAATCCACATGAGGCAAGCCCGTCCAGCTCCCCATCAAACACGGGCTGAAAAAAGTTTCAAGTCCAACAGAACCTTTCCAAGAGAAGCCTGACAGCTTCTATTTAAATGATTCTGTTTCCAAATCACTATCTACAAAGACAGCAATAGCGTAAAGAAGTTCAGTCCTTCACTTCTGTTGTATTGTTTCCATCATTTTTTGTTGTTTTTAACTATGAAAACTAATGGAATTCCATGTTATGCACACAAGTATTCCTATCACTTGACAGAATCAAATGTCTAACCATCCTGTATATTTTCTTTTTTTTTGGGGGGGGGAGGGGAGGGGGCGCAACACTGCTCTCCGGCGGTGGGAGTAGGAGGCCCAGCCCCACTGCTGGAATTGAACCTCCATCCCAGTGGGCCGCGGTCCCGTGCACAACCACTACGCCACCGGGGCTCAGTCGCATCCTGTATATTTTCACAAACAGTTTTGCAAGTGAAGAACAACTGGAGTGGAGAGTATATGCTCTCTGAGCTGGAACTGGTCTCTACAGCTTAGGACAGAGGAATTGCTTGAGAGTAAGAATGAGTCACAAGCAAGACCTAGCCAAAGCTCCAATACACTCTCTGCTTGGGGGTCCTAGAATCTCCCAGGCACTTCCAGTGTCAGAATGATGTTCAACCCAGTAGAAGCCCATCACAAGTCATAGACTGAAGTTGAGGGATGGTGGATCATCTTCATGCATCATTTTCTAACCACAGATGTTGAGGGCTGTTTCAAAACTCCTACAAGGGCTAAGATGGTAGCAACTCTTCAAGGGTAGACTCCCCAAGTTTAAGGTCAGTAAAGAAGCTCCTTGCAAAGCTAGCATCACACTATAGATTCAAGTTTTCTCCTTCCTATACTCAGCAACATCCACCAGATGTCATGCCCTCCTAGGTGGGAAAGCTGGAGATGGCTCCTGTGTCTATTCTCACAGGTGTGAGAAAATAGATATACACTAAGAAGACACTTCGATGGGGAGGGCTACTGCACCCTGAGAACCATTCACAAATATTGGGTTGGAAATAAGGTGCTTTAGCCATGCCCTCAGTTCCAGCTGCCACCATGGCCACCAAACAAAGGTCCTTTGAGGTACAGGTGCTCCCTCCCCACACGGACTTCTCAAAAGACTGTAGCCCAAGATATTGCCTCCTAATGGTCAGATCTTCCTATTCACATCAATAGCCATGGCCAAGGGAGCAAGCTGTTCTCCTGGAAAGCTGGGGAAGGGTGGTCCTAGCATTTCAGCTCTTGCCCTCCGGGTCAAAGCATTTCACTCCTTTACTCTGCTAATGAAAAACATGCAAATGATTCTTTTAAAGAAGAAAATAATGACTTCATTTTGCCCCCATGAGGCAGCCAACAACTTCCTCTCCCGAATGGAAATGGGGCAGAGAGTGTGAACACAGAAATGTGATCTCTCTCAGGAAGTCTCTCAGATCAGGCAGCTGCCACACGCCTTCCCATGCAGGATCCTGTTGGCACGGTGCTGGCTTCTGACTGCACTCACTAATTGTCAGGAGCACACTCAGTGTAGATGACTGAATCACTGGTTGACGACGATATTCAGACCTCTGAACAGCCCTTCAAACGATCTGATAAATGGGGACGAGCAACTTCACATCAGTAAAGGATGCTCAACAATAATTATATAAAATCCACGGGGAGAATGAAGCCAGTACTGTGTTCCTGGTTAGACAATTTTCACCTAATTTCTATCCAGCCCGTGGTGACTGGAGTCATACTCTACACACTACAATGACCTTAGACTCATCCTTTCAGGGAACACGGCATCCTTCATAGATCATGCCAGACAGATGTGATGTAACCAAAAAGGCTGGGTATTACCACAAACTTACCTGTAGTCCTTGAACTTCAGACGGAAACTCCCTGGTGTGAGAAAAAACAGGGGACTGCCACCCCATGGCTGCAAACTTGGAGGTCACTGGACCTTAAGTGGGATCCCTTGCTTGGTGCATGCCCAATAAAAGAGCGCTCATACCCACCATATGTTTATTATTTGAAAACCCTCCTTGTCTGACTATTGATACACATTCACCTGATGGGCAAGGATCTGCCCTTAGGAATGAAAGTTACTGGCATTTTCTCCTCGATCAACATCCCTCATGGTCAATGTAAACAGTGCTCAATCATCCAATTCTTTACCCTGTACAAATCAACAACTCCTGGATTGCAGTTCAGAGCTGGGACGTTACAGGAATGACTTCCTATTCTCAGCAGTATGCTCAATTCTGTACCACTGGATACATGAATGACACCATCAATACAATGACCGTATGCTCTCAGGCGGGTTGGAAAACGCTTGAGACTGAAGAGCCAGTCCTGTCGCTCCTAAAACCTTTAAAATCACTCAAGAGCTTTAAATATGTTTTCCCAAACAAATGTAATCTCCATGATCTCAAACAATCACCTTCAAATGTTTTCAATGTGACTTCAGAGCCCCACGTGCACCCTGAAAGAGCCGCGGATGGCTGGAGAGGCACAGTGTGCCGGCCATTGCCCTAGGAGGATGATTGATAATGTGCTCTGTCATAAAATGATAATGAGGTCTCTAAAGGAAACCAGTGGCAAAAATAAACCAGACAGGTGAATGGATTTTCAGCTCATAATTAATTCTAGTCTCCATACAAGAACAATTCATTTTTTCTTCTTTTTTTAAATCATCGCACTGGTGCTCTTACACTTCTTATAACAGCCCACACATCAATTGTGTCAAGCATATGTGTACATATGTTACCATCACCGTTTTCAAAACGTTTTACTTTCTATTTAAGCCTTTGGTATCAGCTCCTCTTTTTTTTCCTCCCTCCCCCATCGCACCCTTGTGACCACTTGATAACTTTTAAAGTACTATTGTTTTCATATCTTACACCCAGGTTTATGGTGTTCATCCCCCTGGGGTGGGGGTGGGGGATATGTGTTGATCATCGCGATCAGTTCCCCCTCCCCCCTCAGCTCCCCACACCTTCCACTCACCTCCTGGTATCCCTGCTCACAATTCTGCTCCTGAGAGGGTTACCTGGCCTGGGAACTGGAGGGTCTGGGCACTCTCGTTCTTACTACTCTTCATGGAGCTTCAACATAAATTACAGCTTGGATAATCTTATTTGAATCAGAAGGTCTCTTCCCATTGGCAATTTTTCTGGTTTTTTTGTTTGTTTGAAACTAGCTTGTGAGCCGAAAGAATTTAAGTCCTTTTGAATTTTCTTTCCCTATGTCTATAACCACTCAGACCGGTGTTAAGATCTGATTTGGAGCCCCAATAAGATGATTTTTTTAAAAGATCTAATGGATAAGGTCTATTGAGGTTTTTAAGGCTGTGACCCTCCTCTTTAAAATTTGTTTTAATTTTGTCCTTTTCAGTTCGTCGTCGTCCCGTTCGTGGAGTTGGACACGAACCTGCTCTCCGACCGTGTGCCCGCGGGCCAGGAGAAGGGGCTTTGGGCCGCCACCGTCGCCATCCTGGGCAAACCTGAGGAGCACGTAAACTTGACGGTGTGCCCTGGACTGGCCCCGCCGAGCCCTGCGCGTCGCTACTCATGTCCTTCTATCGGCGTGGTGGACACAGGCGAGGAGAAGACAAGGCCACAGCGCCCGCTTCTTTGAGGTCCTCACCAAGGAGCTGGCCCTAGCCCAGGACCGGATAATTATCCGTTTTTCCCCGTGGGAGCCCTGGCAGGTTGACAAGAAAGGAACAGCTATGACTTTCCTGTGATTGGAATGGAGATGTCCAAGGCAGTGCAGTGCGGCCACCCAGCTGAGTGATGGCTTAGTGGGAACTGGCGTGGGGCACCCCACAGGCAGCTGTGCCGGTAACCTCTGAGTCTCCCTGGTCCTTGCACCAAATAAACACACTGAGAGCTGCAAAAAAAGAAAAAGAAGAAAGGTTGTTTTTATCATCTTCCTTCTTATTTATGGACTGTGGCATATACGAATAAAAACATGCTGTACAGAGCTGCATGGCTCATTGCACCAAAATGGTGACAGTAACCCAGGAAGCTCCCGGGGATAGGGTTTTTCTTCTTTTTATTTCTTTTTTTTTTTTTTCTTTTCCTGTCCATCCTTTCTCCCTGTTCTTCCACTCCTTGCCTGTCCCACTCCCACTCCTGGCTTCAGTATAGCCTTCCAAATATCAACACGATTTTGCGTGGGGTTTTTTCTTCTATAGTAATGGCATTGTGGGAAACTTATCTTTATGAGATTGACTAACTTTGCTGAGTAGCATGTCCTCCAGTGCTGTCCATGTTATGAAATGTTTGACAGACTCAGCATTGTTTTTGAGGGATTTATAACATTCCTTGGCATGTAGTTCCAGAGTCTATTTACCCACTACTCCATAGGCAGAGTTTATGTTTGCTTCCATCTTTTTTTGCTATTATCGAAATGGCTGCAGTACACATAGGTGTGCATACATGGGTTCATGTTTTGTTCTTTATTCCTTTAGGATATATACCAAGTGGACAGAGTGCAGACTCATAAAGTATTTCCACTCCTGTTTGTTTAACAAAGCACAGTAGTGTTTTCCATAGTGGCTGTACAATTCTGCAATCCCACCAACAATGTTTGAGTGTCCAATCTCTCAACATCCTCACCAGCATTGCTTTGTTAACTTTGCTCATGTAAAAGTGTATTTCATCGTTATTTTAATGTGCATTATCTTACAGTTAATGAACTGGTGAATTTCTTCATAGAATTGTTGACTACCTGGATGTCATCTTTAGGAAATTGTCCATTTATATCTTGTGTACATTTTTATTGGGTTATTTGTGCTTTTCTTATCTTCGCAATTAGCCTTTTATTTGATATTTTTCCCATTCTGTGGGTCCTCTTTTTTACTCTTCTGATGAAGTTTTTTGCTTTCCATAATAGATCCTGTACTATTAGAAGGTATGAGTCCTCTCCTTTGCCTTCAGTAGTGTATTTTCAATGTGTTTGGTAGTGTATTTTTACCTTGTATTAGAGCCCTTAAGTTTGTCCCTAGTTTTTCATTGATGATCCTTACAGTCCTAAGGGTTATATGTAGCTGTTTAGTCAATCTTGCATTCATTTGGGATCATGGCATGAGGTATGAGTCCTGTTTCATTCTTGTGCAGGTGAAGCGTTGGCGATCCTCAGTTTCCACAGTTATAAAAGGAAACTCAAAGGCCTGTACTCCTTTTCAAAACAGCATCCTTTCTTCTCTTTCTCTCATTTTCTTTCCACTTTCAGACTGTGCACTCCTGTGGAGCCATCTTCTAGATACAGCTTCCAATGTGAAACCTGCCTCTAGACCACTTTGCCAGACAAGAACTCACCCTCCGCTCCTCACCTCAATGGCTTTTCAAAAGGAACTGAAGATTCCTTGACAGGCTGTTGCCGCTTTACAAAGGAGGCACTCGAGTCCAATGTGTAGTTTAGTTGGAACAGGTGTGTATGCTTTTTCTTGAGCTATATTTTAGTGCAAGAAAAGCCCCAAGCCTCTCCAGTGATTTAAAAGCTCCAAGTATAGCGTGTGAAAGTGGTGATGATGAAAATTTTGTTTCAAATGGGGTATTGGTTCAACTGTTTCAAGGTGAGGGCAAATTGGCATAATATTGAAGGGCAAATGCATTCATAACCTCAGGACTAACTGTACTCGCTGTACTTCTCCTTGGGCCACATAATCCCTCAGCACTGTTCCATGATCCAAAAAGGAAATGAAGTTGAAAACAAATAACATATCCAAACATTCTGTTCCAGTGATGGGTGCTTCTTGCAGGAGTGGCTTTAAAACTTAGATCTGCCTGCAACTCAATTTATGTGAACTTTCCCAAAATTGAGAACTAAGAGGGAGCAATGTATCCCTTAGCAACAAATCCGTAGAAATCCAGTTATTTTGGAATAGTTAACAAGAGAAGAATTCCACTCTAAGGAAGCACATATCATGGGAGAGAAATCAGTGGACTTTTGCTCTATCTAAAAAGTCAAGACTAACATGATTAATGATGGAGACAACCAGGAGTAACCCAGCTTTGAATTCTTTCAGGATCAAGCTGGCAATGTGCACGTAAGCAAGTAGTGAAGTCAGCATTGTGGTGAAGTCTTATTGCCATTGGAACATATGCTGGCAATCTGTGAACCTATCCAAACATTCCTGAGCCAGTCACTGCTTTTCAGATGACTCTAATTATGTGCTAGTCTCTGTGCACGACAGTACTGCCTTGCTTTATAAGGCAGGGGTCTTTGGGCAGCACCATTGTTATATGGCTCCTTATCTAAAGGTTGGCGGCTTGACTCTACCAAGAAGTCCCTCAGGAGAACTGCTTGGGGATTGACTTCCCAAAGATCAAAGACACTGAAAACCCTGTGAGGTGTGGTTGTACACTGAAATGTGTGAGGTCTCTGTGCATAAGAATGAGCCAACAGTGGCTGAGCTGGACACTAGACTACGCCATGGTGAGGAAGACAGACTTACACGGCTCTCCTTCCCTCCTGCCTTTCTTCGGACTGTGTGTGGGTGACCTTTGGTTTTGCTCCTCAGACCCACCCTAGAGCCTGCTCCCTCCCCAATGCAGAACCGTATGGGCTCAGGCACTTGGGCACCACACTCGACCTTCTGACCTCCTTCTACCTACGTGGACCACTGGAGAGCCCTGTGCAGGGGAGAAGAGGGAAGAGAGCTGGGGTCCTCCTCTTGATGCTTTCGCTCAAGATTGCCCTGGGCTGGGAGTGCTCCTGACTTGAGATCACGGCTCCATGCAAGATGCAAGACAGCAAGAGACTCCTCGGTCTCCTGAGTCCTCCTGTGTGCTCCCTCCCACCAGCCATTTGGGCCTGGGGGGGGGGGGCAGTAACAACGTGCCCCCCCCACTCCCCAGCGCCATCACTGTTTCCCTTACACCCGCTTTAGTGAGGTTCCCCTTTATAAATAAGTCCACCTGATTCTGTGTCACTCATGTTCTGTTTCAACACTGACTGACAAAAAGCGGGACTCTGGACAAACGAGTTCACCTCTCTGTGCCCCCATCTGTACACCAGGGATCATAATAGAAGCTTAGCTCCTAGAGTAGTGAGGACGAAATGATCGTGAATGCAAGGGAAATGCTTAGAGTCGTGTCTGGCATGCCATAAGTGAAATCAGTTTATTTTTATTTTATCTTCATCTTCATCGTTCTCATTAGTGCTGGTGGGAAAAAGTGACTAAAGGTTGGCCACTGACCTCTAGCAGGTAATCGTTTAATTTCTGGCATGCTGAGTTGTTGCTTCTGGAGAGCTGTTTCTAAAAGAAGGGCTCCGAGAAACAATTGCTGCAGAAGGTTTCTGAGGGGAAAGCCAGGAATGATTAACTCTGCTGGGCAGTGAAGATAGATGGTCACGACGAGCGGCCCCAGAGAATTTTCCCCTCAGTTGCTTGCTCTGTTCTTTCTCAAAACTCTTTTGATGTATCTTATCCTAGATGCATAGACATTTTAGGGCTAAAAGGGACTTTAACTCATGCACTTTATTTAGAAAAGAAAACATATTTAATCAAAATAAACTTTTAGGCCATTTAGATATGGACCCAGCAAGAGGAAAATAAATGGGGGGGGGTGAAATGTGGGGGCCTTTTTGTTTGGCTCAAAGGACTTTCATCTAGCCAGTTGGAAAGATAAGATTTATTTCTAATCAAAGTTTCCTATGTCCAAGAAAGAATATCACTGTGCTCTCTCCCTAGAGAAGGGAAAGGGATCTTAATTTAAAAAAAAAAAAAAGGAAAAGTAGAAAGAAAACAAAAAGAAAACGGAAGTTCCTCATCCACACTACAGACTGATTTATAACCCCCATTAGGGTCAGGGGAATATAAATTGCTCTGTGTCCAAAGCTTTAAACCAGGTCTTAGACAGAACTCAGAGTGCTAGTAAATGGGGGCAGGGCTCCCAGAAAAAAAAAGAAGGAAACTTTTAGGAGATTATATGTGTCCAACTCCATTTGGGAGAGTCCCCTTCCCTTGGGGAATGAAGGTCTAAGCCTATCCTTTTGAAAATTAGGGACCTGGAAAGAGAGAAACTAGGGTCCCAACCTTTAAATATTTTATTTCATCTCTCTGGCCCTCCATTTCCTGTAAAATGAGAAGGTTGAACCAGATGGTCCCTATGGTTCCTTCTAGATCTTTATTTCAAGAATTCGGTGAATTTTAAATTGGACATTACAGATATCAAAGAGTCCCCTTTCAGCCTTAGATTCTATTACAAAGAAACAGATGAAGGTCCTACTTCACTTATTAAAGGATCAAAGTTGGTTTGGGGGTTTTTACTTTCTTTTTAATGTCTTGGAATGGGTTACTCATCCTTGAGTTTAAAAACTCATCTTTTAATTCATCCAATTGTTTCAAGCTCATGGTTGAAGAAAACCTTTTCTAGTTAAAGGAAATCAACGGACTGGTGAATAGCATACCAACATTCACTTCACTAGCACATGACGAGGCAAGTCCTTGGAAGACTGAATTGAAATTTGAAGGGTGGAAAATGCACGTCAACCAATATTAGAAGGCAAGCATCACATATTACTAGCAAAGTATCAGCAGCAGGACATGCCTATCATTTTGACACTTAAATGACAAACAGTTCCAAGGTTGGAAATATGTGTACACCTACAGATCCTCAAACATCACTGGCAGGAGTATAAATTAAAACAAGCATTTTAGAGACAAGATGTAGTGAAGTTGAAGGCATGCACTTCTAAGTATATGACCCAAAGAAAGATCAGCATGGGGACTCAGGGAGAAAGCTATAACAATGTTAATGCTATGAAAATTGGATCCAATTAAAAAAAGTGATGAAAGAATAAATATATTGGGTATGGTCCTACAATAGGATACTACAGAAAGGTCCAAATGGATGAACTGGAGCCACAGACATACACCAACAAAAACAGACCTTAAAAACGAAAATTACAATTTTAAGTTTAGTTGCATAAATTTAGACTTTTAATTAAGCTAGGGCTACAGAATAGACAAAGAACACTATATTGCACTTAGGAATACATACACATGTAGTAAAGGTATACATCTATGAATTGGAACGCGCATGGAGCTGATAGGTCAGACATCAGGAAGGTGAAAACACCTGATGGGAAACAAGAAAACTGAAACTTAAAAGGGTCCAAAGTGGACCCCATAATCTTATCTATTGAGAGAGAGAGAGAAAAAGAGAGAGAGATTGTTGTTAGGTTCATTTTATCTTTGAAAATAGAGTAAACCCATTCCAGCCTAGACTCCCTAGGCTTCTAAGGTAGGGGTTTGGAACCTTTCAGTTACTCTGTGGGAAAAGATGAGGCAGCCTTCCTCCAGAATGCTTTACAGCCTCAGAACCCCTATGGAGCATGTCCATCTGTCCTTTATGGTCATTATAAGCCAGAATGACCTCAGCAGCAGTGGGTTTTACATGAGCAGAACACCAAATCTGTCCTTTCACAGTGCAGCTGGGATTTCTATTCATCTTCTGGATTAGCGGCCAACGGCTTAATGACTCTGTCGCTCATGGTCCTTTAACTACGAACGTTCTTGTTGTTGCCTGTACCACCACGTCAGCCCCAACGCACAGCAAACGCATAAACAACATAATAAAACACTACCTGGTCCTGTGCCGTCCTCACAAGTGTTAGGTCTGCACCCATGATTGGCGTCACTGAACCAATCCACTTCGTCACGGGTCTTCCTCTTTTTCAGTGACTCTCTTTTTTATAAGCAGGACGTGCCTCCTAATCACATGCCCAAAGTAAGGGAGATGAAGTCTTGTCACACTCACTTCTAAGGGGCATTCTGGTTGACCCTTATTGCGGGGAAAAATGAGTTTGCTCTTTGGCGGTCCACGGTATATTCAAGTATGCTTCACTAACACCATAACTCAAATGCATTCTTTCTTCTCCAGTCTTCCTTATTCGTTATCCAACTTTCACGTGCATATGAAGTGATCGAACATTTTACCTCGTTTGGATCGGGAGTACCTGAGTCCTCAAAGTGACATCTTTGTTCTTCAATACGTAGAGGTCTTTCGCAGCAGGTTCGACCAAGGTGAGACTTCATTTGATTCCTTGACTGCTGCTTCCATAAGCATTGATTGTGGACCCAAAGAAAATGAAAACCCTGACTACTTCAATGTTTTTCTCCCATCTATTGTGATGGTATTCATTCGTCCAGTCATCTAGGGAGAGGACAGGTAAAATACAAGATGTGGCTGGACCATCTTTAAGTGCCAGCAAACTTTAAAGTACTGAAAAGAGGATGAGGACATGACCAAAGGATGCCAGAAACATCTTGTAGGAACTCCCAATGAGACAATATGAGCAATAAGGATGAGGGTAAGAAATGATAAGTTACTCATTGCCATGGAGTCCACTTTGACTCCTGGTGGCCGCATGTGTGTCAGGGTAGAAAGGCACTCCAATAGGGCTTTTGATGGTTGTTGTGTGTGTGTGTGTGTGTGTTCAAACGTAGATCTATTCTAAGAATAGAATATATATAAATATATATAGCTTTATATTTTCAAGTCATTTTCTTCTAGACTCATACAACTCATGCACACATCTATTGAAAAGCACATTTATATATTTGTTGCCATCATCATTCTCAAAACATTTTCTTTCAACTTAAGTGCTTCATATTAGCTCCTCACATTTCTCCTCCCTCCCCGCTCACTTTCCCTCATGAACCCTTGATAATTTATAAACTATACTATTTTGTCATATCCTACACTGTCCGATGTCTCCCACTTCCTTCATCCACTTTCCTGTTGTCCAGGGAGGAGGTTATATATAGATCCCCTCTCTACTCCACCTTCCTTTCATCCTCCCAGTATCGCCACTCTCACCACTGTTCCTGAAGGGATCATCTGTCCCGGATTTCCCATGTTTCCAATTCCTATTTGTATCAGTATACATCCTCTGGTCTAGCCTGATTTGTAAGGCAGAATTGAAATCATGATAGGCGTGGGGCGGGGGAGGAAGCATTTAAGAACTAGAGGAAAGTTGCATATTTCATTGTTACTACACTGTACCTTGACTGGCTCGTCTCCTTCCCTGACTCTTCTGTAAGGCGGTGTCACTTCACCTACAGATGGGCTTTGGGTCCCCAATCTGTACTACGTAATGATATAATTTTTAGTTCTTTGATGCCTGATAACTGATCCCTTTGACATCTCGTGGTCACCGACTGGTGTGCTTCTTCCAAATGGACTTTGTTGCTTCTGAACTAGATGGCCGCTTGTTTACTTTCAAGCCTTTAAGACCCCAGACATTCTATCTTTTGATAGCCAGGCACCATCATCATTCTTCACCACTTTTGCTTGTGCACACATTCTCTTCAGTGATCGTGTCAGGAAGGTGAGCATCAACAAATGCCAATTTAATAGAACAAATTGTTCTTGCATTGAGGAAGTACTTGAGTGGAAGTCCAATGCCCATCTGCTGTCTTAACCCTATAAGTATATAAACATAGATGTATTTCCCCATCATCATATATGAATATATTTTCCTATGTACATGCCTGTATTTAGACCTCTATAAATGCCCTTTGCCTCTCAGTTCTTTCTTCTATTGCCTTTTTATTTTAAAGAACAATTTCCATTTTATTTCCTTTTAGGCTTATTTTTCTTTAGCTTCTAATCTTTACATCAGCTTTGGAGGAGGTCGTGGGGCAGCACCTGCAGGTCTGAATCGAGGTGGGGGTGTTCAGTCCTTCCAGGCTTCACGTGACCAGTTCCTAACCACCTTGCTGTGAATGGCACAACTCACACAGTAGTGCAGTTTCACGTACAGCTTGGGAAGCACATATGCATCAAAGACACTGGCCTCAGAGATGTGGATGGCCAGCCTCCACGATGTTCCTTATGACGAACTTCTTAATGGCCTTGTCTTTGGGCACGCAGTGAGCACAGTTCGTGCAGCAAACGGGCTGCATGTGGCCGCGGCCCTTCATGGCACGCCCGTTGTTGCACCTTTTCTTCATCATCTCGGAAGCAAGGAGGCGAGAGAAGGCTCTTCTATTTCCTTTTACTTTCTTCTTGTCCCACTATTAAGCTCAGCATTCATTTGTGTTTCAGTAATTTCTCCCTGTTACATTACTCTTGATCAATCCCTATCAGGCCTCTCAAACCCACCTTGTCATTGATTTTGGATCACTTGTTTTTCCCTTTCCTTCTTTCAGGGCACCTTTGAGTAGACTTAAACCTCTAGCCTTTTAGTTCACAGTCTTAACCATTTGCATCACACAGGGACTCTTATAAGAAATAATATACATGCTACCTCTACAGGTCTATCTAGACAAGATAGACTGGACAAAGAGGTTGGAGGTAAAAATGACAAGACTGATGGCTCCAGGGTAGGGGACATTGAAGAGAGGGAGGAGGGGGAAAGGTGGTGATGTCGACCAGCCCAGGAAAAAGGGAATAACAATTGATACAAATGCAGGGACAAGGTGGGTGAGAGAAGGCCAATAGGGATTGATTAAGACTAATGTAACAAAGAAAAAATACTGAAACCCAAAGGGAGAGTGAGCATGATAGT